>OX155701.1:3036288-3322629 GCA_944547425.1 Eupithecia centaureata
AAATGCGCTTCTGAAATAGGTAATTAGGCACCTACCACACATTCTATTATTCAGGCACGTTCCAACCAAACACAATGGTTCACTTTCTATCCGTTACGCAACCGCGGATAATCTCGTAGAATCGAACAGGTAGAGTCGAGCTAATTAACCAAACTATGTGTTGTATGTAGAGTTAGGATACTGCAGAAGTGGCTTACTTAGAATTCTTATTAATTTTGAATTTCTTTTTTTGAACACGGATTCTTAGATCACCGTCGTAATAGGTAGGTACCTACCTACCTACCTACTTACCTAGGTACCTACCTACTTATGCAAATAGGAAATACCTAGGTAGGTACTAACAGCATCAATAATAATCCTAGAGTAGTCCACTGCTGAACATAGGCCTCTCCTAAAAAGCACCATAGTCCTTGAACGCCAAATAACAGAATATTTAGTTTATTACCTCATTATAAGTACATTTACCAAGTCCCTATATATTCATTGTGGTCACTAAAAGCAGATAGGTAAGTACCTATTTTGTCACACTTAAATGGACTTCTCGTCTGGTCGGTGCTACCATATTTATTTACACAATTCTTCGCTATACGAATATAAAAAGAATAACAAAAACTAATTAAACCTGGTATCACAAAGTTTCTCTGTCCCTATGTCCCTGTGTCCCTTTGACTGCTTAAATCTTTATAACTACGCAACGGATTTTGATGCGCTTTTTTTAATAGATAGAGTGATCCAAGAGGAAGTTTATACCTACGTATACCTAATAAAACTGTGCGAAGCCGGGGCGGGTCACTAGTTAGTAAAAGGTAACCACAGACGGTTGCAAACAGTCTATAGGTAGCTCAAGTAGTGATATGAAAGGTAGGTAAGAGCAATTCTGTACTTTTCCTAACGCTACATAAACCATAGGAATATGGCGGTCTTGCTCGAAATAATAAAATTAATCGCACCATTTACTTTCGCTCGCGGCAATCCGAGAACTATTATTGTTAAAATGTTTGAATTATGTAGGTACTTGAAGTCCATTTCAAACATTTTTTATTACATAATTAGGTAATGGACAATTCACACTGCATCATCTAGCTCCAAGCTATGCAGAGCTTGTGTTATTTATGAGTAGGTACTAGATGACTGACATCACTACCTATTATAAAACAAAGTCGCGTTCTCTGTCCTTATGTCCCTTTGTATGCTTACGTATAACTAGCGACCCGCCCCGGCTTCGCACGGTTTTATTATACGTATAAACCTTCCTCTTGAATCACTCTATCTATTAAAAAAACGCCTAAAAATCCGTTGTGTAGTTTTAAAGATTTAAGCATTCAAAGGGACATAAGGACAGAGAAAGCGACTTTATTTTAAACTATGTAGTGATAAAACCTTGCGAAGCCGGGGCGGGTCGCTAGTAATTAATACAATACATCATAATCACCTACCTAAAGATTAATATTTTTATTATACATGGAAAACAACCAGGACACCGGAACAACTATTTGAAGGTTGTACAAAAATTTGTCACAAGGCGGGAATCGAACCCGCAACTTCCTGCGTCATAGGCAGATCTTTGACCACCGCGCCACACGGTCGTCAATGTTACTAACTGACAGAATTACTTACTTTCCCTTTTATAATATTAGTATGGAAACACATGAAGTAGCTACGCCCCGCGGCTTCACTCTCGTGAGAATTGATTATGAGTAGGCAGCCTACGGTAGGTCTGGTCCATCAGTTCAAAGTCGCTCAGCGAGCTATGGGAAGAGCTATGTGAGGAGTTTCTCTGAAGGATTCGTAATGAATACATCCGACAGAGAACCGAATTTATCCACATAGCTTGAAGAATTAGCAAGCTGAAGTGGCAGTGGGCCGGCCATATCTCACGAAGAACCGTCAACCGTTGGGGTAAACGTGTTCTTGAGTGGAGAACGCGACTTGGTAAACGTAGTGCAGGACGCCCTCCGGCCAGGTGGGATGACGATCTGCGGGAGACTGCTGGCAGATGCTGGATGCGTCAAGCTGAAGACAGGGCGCTATGGCGCTCATTAGGAGAGGCCTATGTCCAGCAGTGGACTAATATGGGCTGATGATGATGATGGTGAGACAGCCTATGCTATCTTCCAGGCCTAGAACTAAGTACGTCTATTCCATCTAAAAAACAAAGTGTTTTATTTCCTTATGACCTTACAGGACACTTGGACACGTCATAAACTCTGTAGTTGCTCACTTTGATTTTTGTTCACTTCAATCGTTTTTAAGGTAAAGTAAAGAAGCAAACAAGAAACCTTTACCTTGTTAGTTACCCAGTTTTCTAAATATGTAGTTGGAGCAAAACTCTTCCCAAACATTTTACCCTCTCATATAGGTACCTAATCTGATATTTCATAGTCTTTTTACATAGAAAAGAGCACACAAAAGGACAGAAAACCAACGCCCTTAGGAATGAAGACACCCAGTTAGTTTCAGTTAAAATGCCTGACCAGGCACACAGTCGCCGTAGCCGAAATCGGCTTGGATGCCATCATCATCATCATCATCACATAGAAAAGTTTTGAAAAGTTGTTTGAATTTATTTACTGATGATTTTGCAACTCAATAGGTAGGAGTTTTGTTGTAGAAGCGTATACATATAATATATAAATTGCTCTTTGAAAGTTACGTATACTAACCTTATTTAGCCTATAATTATGTGGACAAAGCGAGACTATTCTTATTTCTAATATGTAGGTTTCAAAATTTCAATAGTTTTGACGCGAAGAGTTAGTTCTAACCAAACTTTCTTCCGTAACATTACTGTGATAAAATAGAAACATATCTAGTTCGATTAAAAATTAATTTAGATATAAAGAGAGTGATCTGGTAACCCAGTCAAGCAAGCCCTAGCGCCTTGGGTTACCAGTGGCAATTATGTGAAAAGCTGATTAGATTACCTAGGGCACTTTCCTTAGGTGTCAAGTGAAAATAGATTATACCTAGGCGCTGCTAACCTTTATCTAGATTTTAATGAAGTCTAGATTGCAAAATTGTTTGCTGGCTTGTTGTCAACAAATTTCTCACTGGTGGACAGGTAAATGCGAAGAATTGACATACTTAAAGATAACAATATATTTATTAACAGATTTTTAAGAGTTTGTTATACGTGTAGTAAATAAATAAAGCCATTTTCCATTTCAACTACATTTAACAACCTTAACAGATAATAGATTAACAAAGAACTTAAGATTAACACTTAATAACAGGTAATTTATTACTAACACTTAAGTAATAACAGTTAATAGATTTACTGAGAACTTAAGATAAACAAGGAAATTAACAGAGAACAGAAAAAAAGAAAATTATAATCAAAAAACAGAAATTAAAATGTAATACTCTTATTTTTATTGATAAAAAAATAAACAATTCTAGACACACACATAATCTGGCCCCAAGCTAAGCAGAGCTTGTGTTAAAAATGTGTACTAGATGACTGATATACTTAGTACGTACAATACATTAATTAGACAGACATTTTCGTTCAAGTAAACATAGGTTTAAAATGATGATGCCACTTGCAAGTTTAATCCACTTTAAAGCTAAATGCTGAAGAACAAAAAAAGCTTTATCAAAAATGCTGCATCGCTATTTTTGGCCTTTCATTATTTCTCTTGATAAAGATCTCATGAGAACCAAAGTAAAGCCGTTTTGCACTTACTTCCTTTTAGACCGGTTTAACACAAGTTAAGTTAAGTGATATGTGTCGTAACATGAAAGCATCAGTGTTATATTTCCGGATTACTTAGTTCACACGGTAACATTTTTTATTATTTTCTTGTGATTGGTGATGGTGTGAAATGTATTCTCTTTTAAAGTTGTAGAAACTTTTTCGCGTAGTGGATGCCTGAAAAGAATGTTACGGATTCGATTCCCGCCGCAAATACACTCGACAGCAAATAATGTTGGCTAGGTACCCGCTTTTTTAAAGTATATACCTATTTATGTTAAAGTATGTACCTATTTATGTTACACTAGAGCAGCACCTCGCGGTTTCACCCGTTCCAGTGGGAATTCCGGGATAAAATATAGCCTATGTGTTAATTATAAAACAAAACCCAAAGTGGGATTATACATAACAGGAACTCCTTGGAAATCTAATAAATTTTCACATAAAGCTTTTTAAACAACGAAAATTACAATCCAGGAATAGAAACACGGATCAGTTGAGCTACCTCTAGACAGTTTGCCTAGAGGTTTACCTCTAAGTCTTAGTCATAAGGGTGGCATAATTTAGCATAGGCATTTTAGGTGTTGTATATTTTTTTTATAGATAAATTGTAGATTGTAGAGCAGATTAGGTTACTTATTGTTATTATTATTTTTTTGTCTCCATTATGGTTCTTTTTCTGTTTTTTTCTTTTCTGGTAATGCATCTGCAAGCAAGTTGTTTAGTTTTTATATGCGAGGACATTTTAATGGTTAAGAGTTATTTTTAAGTTTAATTATTACTGATTGTACAACTGTTTGTTCTCCAAATAAACCAAAATAAATAATTAAATAATTTTTTAAACCCTGTACTTATAACAACAAATAATAAGGATAAAAAAAACTAAGAATTATCTATCTTAACTCGTATTTACCTCCAACCATCCCACCACTACGCTACGGTGCCATAACTAAACGTCATATAAGTTAAACGTCAGTTCTAATAAATCCGCGTAGGTACACCGGAGCAGTATTTTAAAAGGGAAAGTACTTGATAACTGGATTTTCGTTTCACTAAACGTTACTTAGTTTAGGGCTCTCTAGTTCCTTATAGATTGCACCTTTCTAGTAGTTAAACTTATTGTTTTATTATATTTTATTACTAGCGACTCGCCCCGGCTTCGCACATTAGTATTATACATAATACTAACTTCCTCGTGAATCACTCTATCTCTTAAAAAAACCGCATAAAAATCCGCTGCGTCGTTTTAAAGAAACATAGGGACGAATAAACATGCGGAAAGCGACTTTGTTTTATATTATGTAACATCTCATAGAGTCCATAGGTGATCGGAATGCTGGCTTCTTTATCGGTCAACGAATTAGCATTGCCATTCAACGTGGCAATGCTGCAAGCATTTTGGACACTCTGCCTTCTGGTGACGGCTTAGATTTCTAGGACTTTGTTGTTTTTGTAAATATCTACTACCTGTAATTAGTCGTATTGCAGCGATGCAAGATCTAATGATTTAGTAGTAGATCTGCCTACCTGCTTTTTTAACCGTCTACTGATGTACTGATTTATTTCTAAAATTTCGTGAAATCTACCAGATTTTTCCGGAGCGGCAATAGCTCCGTGACTAAATAGTAATTTTTAGGACTGGCGGACCTGAAGGCCTTGTTTTTTTAGGCGCCAACTTACGATATTAGACCACTCGCATTTTGGTTGGCGACCTTTTTTTTAGCTGCAATTGTCCCGTGCCGTGGGTAAAGTGAAAACTGAATGAAAGTGAGAACGCTTCCTAAGCTTTAGCAAAACGTTGGTAGTTTTCCAGTATTTTTTGCATGAAAATACTCGCGAAACACAATACATAAATAACTAAAATTTTAAGTCATTAATATCTACTTACTGATTTTTATTCCAATCTACTGATTTTTTACAGAACTTTCTACTGTTTTTTTTTCAGATTCCATCTGGCAACACTGTCGTATTGTATTAATTTTACAATCCACACAGTATCATCTATCCCCAAACTAAGCTACGCTTGTGTTAAGGGCGTATTTATTATTTATTCTTATGTTATGGGTACAAAATGACTAACAGCAGAATCTCCGGATTCTGCTTACCAATCGCTTCACTATGACCTTGGTATCGTAAACGTGAGATGCAATTTCATCTAAGATAAAATACAAAAACTGAAACCAGATAAAAGTAATTATAGGCCTATTTCGCTTGCAACTATAATTGCTAAAGTGCTGGACCGGCTTTTAGATAATCACCTGGAGCAGCACCTCCAGCTGCACGATGGACAGTTCGGGTTCAGGCCCGGCCTGTCCACGGAGAGTGCTATCCTCAGCCTTAAGCACACGGTCCACTACTACGTCAATAGACGGACACCGGTCTTCGCGTGCTTTCTCGACATGAAAAAAGCATTTGACACAGTATGTTATGACATACTGTGGAAGAAGCTTAGAGACACAAAATTCCCGGAGGAGTTAAGTTCTGTTTTTGAGTATTGGTATGCACATCAAGTGAACCATGTTAGATGGGCTGGTTCTCTTTCAGACGCCTATGGACTGGAGTGCGGAGTGAGGCAGGGGGGGATAACTTCTCCGAAGCTCTTTAATTTGTACCTAAATGGCCTGATAGAGGGCCTCAGCAGCCTACCAGTCGGCTGCACCATCGACGGCGTCACGGTCAATAACTTATGCTACGCAGACGACATGGTGCTGCTGGCGCCATCTATCAGGGCACTTAGAGACTTATTGTGTTATTGTGAGGCTTAGGCCTTTTGTCCACCGCAGCCGTCACCGGACCGTCAACGAGAACGAGATGACGGCGCCGAAGTACTGTAACATAGACTACTACAGCCGCGTGTCCACCGCAAGCCGTCACCTCATCTTAAACTCGGCCCAAAATAATCTCGTTCTCGTTGACGTTCCGGTGACGGCGGTAGTGGACAAACGGCCTTACGCTGCTAGCCACGGCATGCAGTATAATGCCAAAAAAAGTGAATTTATGGTTTTTGGACCCGGGGGTAGAGCCCCGGTATCAGTGCCTCCCCTTGTGTTAAGTGGGAAGGAACTCACTAGAGTGTTTAAGTTTAGGTATCTGGGTCATCTGATTACTGATCACCTAAGAGATGAAGAGGACATGGAAAGGGAGCGAAGAGCGTTGACGGTCAGAGCGAATATGCTTGTCCGCAGGTTTGCTCGTTGCTCCACAGAAGAAAAAAAATTTCTATTTAAATCTTTTTGTCAATCATTTTACACGAGCGGCCTGTGGTTCACATATACGAAAAAATCCGTCAATACTCTTCGCGTCCAGTACAACAATGCTTTCAGGATGCTGCTGGGGCTCCCGCGATTCTGCAGCGCCTCCGGCATGTTTGCGGAGGCCCGCGTAGACGGCTTCGCTGCCTGCATGAGGAAGAAGGCAACCTCGCTGCTTAGTAGAATACGCGGGAGTACCAACACCATCCTGGCAGCAATAGCTGATAAATTAGATGGAGTAATGTACAGTCACTCCATCTCTTTATTAATTAAATAGACCATATAATTAAATTCCTACTAACCTAGTCTAAGAATGTACCTACTAACTATATTATGGATCTTTGTTATCTGAAAATAAACAATTATTATTATTAAAAACGCGTATTTCTGTGAAAACAATCAAACTTTAGCCTTTTTTAATATTAATAAAGATAAGGATTTAGGGTACTGCAGAAGGGAAAATCAAGAAGTCGTAGTAATCTTCACCCTGTTTTTTAAACTTGCAGAATAAAATAATGATTTACTCAAATCATTTTTTCCGTCACGCCACATTATCATCATCAGCCTATATTAGTCCACTGATGGACGTAGACCTCCCCTAATAAGCGCCATAGCGCCCTGCTGCATCCAGCATCGTCAGAAACACGTGCTTAACTACGTTTGCCAAGGTTCCACTCTAGAACACGTTTACTCACGTTTGTTGGTTCTTCCACCACTTCGTCACGCGACATCATTCGTTAATCTGAGTGAGGCTTTATTCTTTATGGTAGGTAAGTGGATCTGCGAAAGACAGGTGCTGGATGCGTCAAGCTGAAGATAGGGCGCTATGGCACTCATTAGGGGAGGCCTATGTCCAGCTGTGGACTTATATAGGTTGATGATGATGATGAAGTGGAAAATATAGGTATTAAACTGCCTAAAAAGGTGCTACGCGTAAATAAATCTTAAGTAATGTCAGGTTAAGTCTATAATTGTTATTTGAAACTTTCTCTATTATTTAGCGTTTGTTACAGCCATATACCGGAATAGCTAAGGGAAGTGTACCGTTCCGAGTGAGTTATCGACACTGTAGCACGCACGTTATGTCATTGTTGATACATAGGTATGTGTGATTGTACACTCAGCTGCGTCTAGCTGCCTGAACAATCTAGAGGTTAATTTTTGAATTTTTTATTTGCCTTTGTGTTATTTTAGGTCCTAAAGTATCTACTTTCCAAATTTCATCTAAATAACTTAAGTTATTACGGAGATTACTTATAAAAAACATTCACACAGACTTTCCCATTTATTATAATAGTAAGATTAACACAAGAACATAACATTACAGAACAATCCAAATCGTTCTGCCTAGTTCATTGAGTAAATTAGATACAAATTTATACTAAAAAATAGAAATTTACACACAATAAATTAATTACTTTATTCGTTAAGTATTAATTACAACAAAAACAAAAATCATAATAGTTATGTAGGTAACAAAAATATCTTCAAATACATAAAAAAACATCGTCAACTAACCCCAAAGTAAGAAGTAGGTACGCGTAGTATCACAACATTCACAACAGTTTAGTTACGAGAAAATCGATAAATTAATCCTTAAAACGTGTATTCTATCTATCTATATTTTCCAAAATTTGTTGAGTATTTAGAGGTAAGCCTTTAAAAAGCTATCCAGCAACCCATAAAATAAAATAAAAAACAGAAGAAGTGCTTGTGTTACACGAGTTCTAGATGACTACTACTGATATAGGTAACCTACCTAGTTAACTAACAAAAAACTACTACCTTACTACTACGACTACTACTACTGATATACCTACGTAAATAAAAAACTAATTTAAAAAACTACACCTATTTTGTATGGCGACTGTACCGATCGTGAACAAATCATGAACGATTGCAAAAGGAAGCCAAATGTGACGTGTTCTCAATCAAATTCAAGATACATTGCCGTAATGCACAGAATGCTTGTAACATTTAACAGGTGCATATCAGAACCACATAATGTACACCTTGGTTACGTGGTACCTACTTGCCTACTCTAGAACTCTTATACATATATATCTAATATGTACTATATATGTACTAATATTTGCCCGCGACTTCGCATGCTTTGTTTCTATGGAAACATTCCAAGGCTATTTCTATCCCATAGAAATTAATTAATAGGGTGAAAAGTAGGTAGCATTAGTATGTTTTAATCCAGGGCCCAAATTCCACTAAATAAATCGCTTCACCATTTAAATAGTATCGCGTCTAATTGACAGTGTTAAACTCTTTTTGGTATTCTACTAGCAAAAACTTTGAGGTTCATTCATAGCTGTGACGATTACCTTGATAACTACCAATTTGATATTCTATTTATGAAAGACTCTTCAAGCGCTAAAAATAGTAGAATACCAAATGCACAAACGTTATTTTAATCATCTTGAATTAATGGCACTATTGAGGCCTTTGTTTTGAAATTAGTGGAATCCGGCCCCAGGGCTAGATGATAACAAATATAAACAAACACATAAACTAAGCCACCGAATTCAACTGAGATTTGAATGTAGAATTAATTCTATTTGCGGCTATTCAACCTTCTTTGTGAATTTAAGAAACTTTTTCAAGATCTGACGCAGGATAATTAGCATTCTACCATCTCTCTACCTACATAACGAAAAGTTGTCAAGTAGATGGCGAATTTATTTATTAAATCGGGTGTATAATAATTTAACACTTTGCTCCTAAATTGTATGATGATTACAAATAAAATATAACTAAACTAAGCCACCATATGCAACTGCGATTTGAATTTAGAATTCTATTCGCGGCTATTCAACCTTCTTGGTCTACTAATTTACTTTTTAAATTTCTGACGCAGGATAATCTGCATTCTACCATCTCTCTATCCATTCTACTCGGAGGGTTTGAGGGAGTAGCGAAAGGGACAGTCAAGTAGATAGTCAACGTTCGACAGAACGCACGCGTGGTAGAATATGTACATGACCGATCGCTGCTAGTGAAAAAAAAAGTTTTGTGTTGTGTATTTTTGCTTGTGGATTTTAAATTGTGAGTAGAATATTCCATTTTATGAATTTTATTTACCTAATTATTATTACATTAAATGTTTTTGCCATATTATGCCGTCATAGAATATTAGGTACTAAATTCAAGCTATAACATTCTCCTATATACACACACATCCTCTCTCATATCAATTATTTTCATCATACATTATTCGGCTTAGGAAGAAACAATGCTGGCGTAGGTACCTATTGAAAATACTTACATTTAATTGCGGCGGCAGATCTGGCCGAGGATCTCAAGAGGCGCAAATATGCAGGTCTCGACAGAACCTACGCATTTGCTCCCCTTGGATTCGAGACCCTAGGTCCGTGGGGTACCGAGGCTCTCCGGGTTTTTAAAAAATTATCTGAGCGTCTGGTCGATGCGACGCGTGACCCGAGAGCTGGTGAATATCTGGCTCAGCGCATCAGCATTGCCATACAGCGTGGTAATGCAGCCAGTGTCTTGGGGACGCTTCCGACTGGTATTGACATGGATCAATTGAGCTACCTTTAGACTGTTTGCAACCGTCTGCGGTTAGCTCAATGGTTTCAATTGTAAATACTAGTTGTAATTTTTCTATTCCTTTGCTTGTAATTTTCGTTGTTAATAAAGACAATGCTTACATTATAAATAATAAAAAAGTTGAGTTTATTTAAAAACGCTTTTTTCGTCTTTTCATTTTGGAAATCAAAAGTAAAAAGTCTCTGTACTTAAACATAAATACCCAATGGTATTTCCAAATTCAAATCTACTCTTTTGAATTACTTTTAAAATTGAATGTTTTGCCAAATGTTTTGTACTTTGGTTTTTTTAATTGTTGTGTCTATGTAATCGTATATGTGTGTGTCTGTGGAAACCAATAAACTTTTTATCCATCTATCTACTTAGTAACATTTTTTGTATAATAAAGAAGTTTTTATATTATAAAAACTTCTTATTATTGTTTAACAAATCAACACCATCAATCGATATGCCCGTGCGTGCATATCCTTGCGTGTATATTAGAATATTAAAAATTAAGTTTGTTTACATACATGTACGTAGAAATAATAGTCAGGGACCGGGTTCATTAACGTTAGATAAGCATAATTAGATTATCGCGTAAGCTATCTTGGCATGCATTTAAACAATAAATGCTTATCTCGTAAGGAAAGTACTTCTTTAAGTACAGATATTATGTTTAGTTATAGTTGAATTGAATACTAGTGTTTTAATTTATTGGTAAACAATCTATTTTTGAAGCTCGAGGGTTTTAATTTTAAAAATAAATTCAAAAAAGCTTGATTAGGGATATTTTTAGTGTGTTTATGTGTAAGTAAATTTTAATATTTTAGGTATACTAAGGTACTTACTTACCTGATTTTAAAAATTGATTATTTGTCGGAATGAATGACAAAGAAAATAAAAGCAACTGTTTTATTTTATATTCAATTTTTTTTTTAAACATTTTTTATTAACAACGAAAATTACAAGCAAATGAATAGTAAAATTACAACTATTCAATTTATTAACAACGAAAATTACAATCATGCAATAGAAAAAATAAAAATTACAAGCAAGGATAGAAAAATTACAACTAGTATTTACAATTGAAACCATTGAGCTAACTGCAGACGGGTGCAAACAGTCTAAAGGTAGCTCAATTGATCCATGTCAATACCAGTCGGAAGCGTCCCCAATACACTGGCTGCATTACCACGCTGTATGGCAATGCTGACGCGCTGAGCCAGATACTCACCAGCTCTCGGGCCACGCGTCGCATCAAGCAGACGCTCAGATATTTTTTTTAAAACCCGGAGAGCCTCGGTACCCCATATTTAATAACAACGAAAACTACAATCAAGAAAAAAATAAAACTAGTATATACAATTGAAACCTATAGAACCATAGAGCTAACTGCAGACGGTTGCAAACAGTCTAAAGGTAGCTCAATTGAAACTAAATCAATTAAACATAATTCTTGTCAGTCATCATCAGCAATGAATTGGTAGGTATTTAGACACGGTATACTGCATGTTATAATTACCTCCACGCTACAAAATGACTGGGCAGTCAGTCAGGAATAATGAACGACTTTATAGGAAAATTAACAACTTAATGGTCATTTCAACAATGTACAGCTATTGGAGATTTTATTCAGTAGTCACTTATTTTTCACAAAACATTACCTTTAATATTATTATTTTTTTATTAGTGGTATACCACTGTATTTACCTACCTATTCTTATGCCTATACCTACCGCGATTGAGTAACAAAACCAAAGGAATGTTGGTGGTACATATATTTAAATATACTTTATCATCTGAGCAAGCTGCAAAAGTAAAAAACAATTCGTGGTTTTGACAGCTTTCATTCATCATTCCATTGGTCTCTCATTCGTTATCGACCTCGAACTTGCATCTTTTTCGCTGTGCAAATACACTCGAGAGCAATGAATCCGGGTCACTCAAAGAATCCAAAAAATCTCGGAAAGTAAGAATGCAAGGTTAATGCAATAAATTGTATTTAATAGACAATTTAATACTCCTTAAATGAAAGTTAAAAAAATATGAGTCACCATACATTTTATTTACACAAAATTACATAAAGAAAAAAAACTGCTGATCTCTCCTTAAAACAAAAATAGGAAACATGAAATTTTTGAACTTTATGACGATTTTCTTGAATTTCAATACTTCGTATTACCTCCTCGTGCTTCCATTACTGCGTTTACGCGGTTTGGCACACCAAGTTCCTTATACGATTTTGGGGAATATTCTCCCATTCCTCTGTGAGAGCAATTTTGAGCTCAGGAAGCGTGATTGGGGGAGGGTTTCGTTGTTATACGCATCTCCCTAGCTCGTTCCAAGCATGCTCGATCGGGTTGATATCCGGGCTGCGCACTGGCCACTCCATACAAGTAATGTTCATCTCTTGAAGGTAGTCATTCACAATCCTACCTGTATGAGGTCGGGCATTGTCATGCATAAATATAGCATCCTCACCCAAATTGACCATAAATGGACCAACGTGTTCGTTGAGGATTTCTTCCACATATCTTACGCTAGTTAAAGAGCCGTTTTCTATGATCACCAGCTCTGTGCGACTTTCAGAGGAAATTCCGGCCCACACAAGTACAGACCCACCACCGTAGGCTACTTTTTCTTCGATGCATGCTTGCTTGAATCTTTCCCCTGGTCTTCTATACACTCTGTGTCTTCCATCGTGCTTGTAGAGCATAAATTTTGATTCGTCGGAGAACATAACTTTCGACCAATCTTCAATACTCCAATTTACGTGGTTCTGGGCATATCTTAGTCTTGAAATACGATGGCCACGCTCCAGTTTAGGGCCGTTTGCAGGTCTAAGGGGTTTTAAGTTAGATTCAGCAAGCCGACGTCTTACTGTCCATGCACTTGGGTAACTTCCTCCGAGGCGTCGAAACTGATTTGTGAGTTCAGTTCCTGTGAGAAAGCGATTTCGAAGCATGGTGTTCACCAAGTATCGGTCTTCTCGTGCTGTGGTACACCTAGTTCTGCCCGTTCCTGGTCTGCGTAGGTTAGAACCAGTTTCTTCGTAACGTCGGAGAACTCTTTGTACTGTTGACAGCGACACACCGACAGTCCTGGCTGTATCGCGCTGACTCCGGCCGGTTTCCACCAATGTAAGTATTCTGGTGCATTCTTCAAGTGTAAGCGACATGATTTCAGCTTGAATAATGAATATTGAGCACTATCAACCTGGTTTATGTACCAACATAAATGACAGATTACAAACAAAAGCAAAAACAAATCCTGTAATTTCGTAGTTCCATCTTCGACAGTGTTCCCTTTTCAAATTTGATTTTTTTATGATATAACTTTACAATAACTAAGAAGTTTTAATACTTTCATTTAAGGAGTATTAAATTGTCTATTAAATACTATTTATTGCATTAACCTAGCATTCTTACTTTCCGAGATTTTTTGGATTCTTTGAGTGACCCGGATTCATTGCTCTCGAGTGTACTATGCGTTGTTGTAGTTTTTGTTACTTTTTCCATACAAAAGATACGCGCTCGCCTGCTAGTTAAAAGCTGTATTCGTACAAAAAACATTTAAATCATTTGATAAGAACACAATAGTTCTTTTATTTCACTTTACGTAGGTACACAATTCATTTATTAAGGGGGGATAAAATTAGTTAATTATATTGAATCACTAGTTTTGTGTATATCTACACAAACGCGAATCGCAGTAGGTATTTACTTCCAAAATAGACATGTATTAATTTTAATTATACCTACTTAACAAAAACATACTTACGTTAATAAAAACGACTGTTTTAGATTTTTATCGAAAACATGAAACATTCGTCTTTGCAATTAAAACTGAACAGTGTCAATCCGAAGATTAATTGAAATTCTATCGCGTTAACATCGCGTGACAAACCAATATAAATATTGTAAGTATATTGACGTGTAAAAAAGTGCTGTAACAAATACCATAGCGTTTTTATGTAGTGGTAGTTTTGTATCTATTTATTTACGGAAGTGTTCTTTTGACTTCATTTAGCATGAATCTGTTGCATAAAATATTTAACATAAAGTATTATATCATACGCAGATAATATATATATTTTGCCACTTACTTGACACACAGGCTGTGTCCCCAGTAGGCAAACGGTGAGCAGCCGACTGAGTTTGCGGCGTATCAGTTCAGTACGCCCTTCCATACATTTTAAATTGAGTGTTCACAGTTTGCTAGTTTGCGCCAACTGTACGCAGTTTGCAGCGATACGTGCGCCGACTGTCTCAGTTAGCGGTCGACTCGCGGGTTCGAGTGCTTGCGATACGCACGCAAACTGATCTGAGTTTGTAGCTTTTCGCCACAAATTTGTGGCTCACTCAGTTGGCCGCTCATAGTTTGCCTACTGGGGACACAGCCTTATTTTGACACATCAACTAATGCAGTAGCGCCTTAGAAGCGCTTTCGACTGGTATTGATATGGATCAGTTATGCTACCTCTAGAAACTAGGAATAATTTATTTCTAATATTTTGATTATAATTTTTGTTAATAAAGATATTTTCATGGAAGACCACATCAAGATCTTTATTAATAACGAAAATTACAATCAACGAAGAGAAAAAACTAGTATATACAATTTAAACCATTGAGCTGTGTGCAAACAGTGGTTGCAAACAGTCTAAATCTATCTACAATTGATCCATGTCAATCCACATCAAGTAAAATAAATAAAAATACCTACTGTGAGCGACATCGCGGGCAGAAATTAGTCATAAAATGATATAATCTGTCCGTTCATCTGTAGTTATGTCACTCCTAATTAACAGTTTTGTTATGCCGTAACTTGTTATATTGTAAACGGTAACATTGTTATAGTTGTCATTGATTCTTATCTCGTAAAAGTCTGTGGAACAATGGGATGATTCCGCGCTATCACATGAAAACATTAACATCTAAATAATAACATCATCTATTAAAATCTAGCGAACCGCCCCGGTTTCGCACGGTATACGTATACCTAAACCTTCCCCTTGAATCACTCTATCTATTAAAAAAAACCGCTTCAAAATCCGTTGGGAAGTTTTAAAGATTTAAGCAGTCAAAGGGACATAGGGAAATAGGGACATAAAAAGCGACTTTGTTTTATACTATGTATGTAGTGATAGTGAATAGTGATAGTGAAGTGAATAAAGAACTATTACTATATCACTACATAGTATAAAACAAGTCGCTTTTTCTGTCCCATGTCCCTATATCCCTGTCCCTTTGAATGCTTAAATCTTTAAAACTACGCAACCAATTTTGATGCGTTTTAAATAGATAGTATGATTCAAGAGGAAGGTTTATACGTATAATAAAACCGTGCGAAGCCGGAGCGGGTCGCTAGTATAAAACACCTATGAAAACTTAATCGTTGTATCTATTGTTACAGATTCTCTCAGACTGGCTCAACCACAATACAATTGTCAGGGACGACTTTAATATGGTAAGCACTGGATGATTGTGTGAACATCTTTTTGGAACTTAATGTAGAGTTTAGACTAAACTTGGTTCATCATGTTGAATGTATAAAAGAACTAGCGACCCGCCACGGCTTCGCACGGTTTTATTATACGTATAAACCTTCCTCTTGAATCACTATCTATTAAAAAACCGCATCAAAATCCGTTGCGTAGTTTTAAAGATATAAGCAGTCAAAAGGACATATGGAAATAGGGACCGAAAAAGCGACTTTGTTCTATACTATGTAGTGATAACCTTGTCTTGAAGAAAGGTAATTTGAATCTCAAAGGGGTTAGTACCGATGATGATGATAGTTAGGTATATTACGAAAAATGTATTCAAAAGCTCAACGTAGTAATAATTGATCTTAGGCTCGCACATAAAAGAATGAGGCAACATTATTTCGTGAAAATAGCCTTCGTCTTTCTCAATAGGAATATACCTTTCAAAAACGATTAGTTACTGTCATCAAACCTATTCGTATGAATCCAAACATGTTGCATCCAACGTAGTCATTTCGTATGAAACAAACTTTAGTAGCCTACGACAATAAAACTAGGTATTCAACCCATTTCCACCGCTGTCAAACTAAGAATTCTGAAGTAATTTTTTTTACAAATATTTTTGTTTGGACAATTTATTTGAATTTATTCACTTGCTTGCACTTCTTTGGTGTAGTGTAGAAGCGTATACACTTTATCCTTTTTACTATTGAACTTTCGTAGTTTGACAAATTCATAATAAACAATATAAAAAATTAACTACAAACCTAGATTTATTAACCGTTTCTAGCCTAGTTGTGGGCAAAGCGAGTTTATTCTTATTTTCAGTATTTACGTTATGGTATAGGTATCAATATTTGATATTTATGAGTATACAACACGTTTTCATAAATATACTGTTATTAATGTTATTATGTTTATTTCTTTGAAGTTTTCTTTGAAGGTCCGTCTGCTACGGAGGTTGAGGGTTCGATTCCCGCCTTGGGAAAAATGTTTGTACGATCTGCAAATATTTCTTCCTGGGTTCTGTCTATGTTTAATAAAAAAATCATGCATATAATGTTTATGTATATCTGTATGTATATCAGTCATTAGGTAAGTGCCCATAACACAAGCTCTGTTTAGCTTGGGGCTAGATGATGCTGTGTGGACTGTCCTGCATCCTACTCATATTATAAACGCGAAAGTTTGTAATAATGGATGGATGGTTGGAGGGATGTTTGTTACTCTTTCACGCTAAAAATACTGAACGGATATGGATGAAATTGGGCACTGTGTTAGATTATATTCTGGAATAACACATAGGCTATTTTATCCCGGAATTCCCACGGGAACGGGAATTACGCGGGTGAAACCGCGAGACGCTGCTAGTAATATATAATAGTTATAATATTATTTATAATTTGTTATAATGTCCACAGTGGGTCCGCACTTGGTTGGTGCTCAGCGTATCCTCTGCAACCGTATGGTCCAGCGCTCAACACACTAATGCTGTGAGTATCTCATCACATCTTACACTAGCTGTGCCCGCGACTTCGTCCGCGCGGAATAAGACTTAGGACTCTAACATAAACCATACATATACATATATAAACTTTCATCGCCTAATTTTATTTAACCTCCAAAGACCAAAAAATTTAAGCAACGTTTTTGCCACTTTAGGGGAAGAATTTCAAAAATGCCTTCTCATTGGGTGTCAAACAATCGCTTGTTGTTCTTATTACAGCTAGTATTTACAATTATAACAAAGTCAGTGCTCAGAATGCTGTCAGCATTGCTACCTATGTTGAATGGCAATGCTAATTCGTTGACCGAAATAAAAGCCAGCATTCCGATCTCCTGTGGACTCTACGAAAAAAGGTTCCTTTATTTTCTCAGTTTGAACGTGAAGTACTATCGAATCGAACATACAAAAATACAATAGCACAAAATTATTTATTTGCCATAACATTTTTGAGATACACTTTTCTGGTGGCACGAGGCAAGCCTGTGTCGCGGGAAGCCTGATAACGATGGTAACGTCAAGAATTATAAGGTTATAATAATAACCAAATTAAAATATACTTATAAGGTTAAGACTTATTTTAACTTATACACAAACAAAAACACACTTTAATAGTCTTAACAATCAATGGCGTGAAACAAAAACAAACAAAATCAATCAAATCAAATCGCTATCTGCATCATTATATCACTGATTTATCCATCCAAACTTTCGCATTTATAATATTACTAGCGACCCGCCCCGGCTTCGCACGGTTATTATACGTATAAATAAACCTTCATATACTCGTATCTATTAAAAAAACCGCATCAAAATCCGTTGCGTAGTTTTAAAGATTTAAGAATTCAAAGGGACATAGGGACAGAAAAAGCGACTTTGTTTTATACTATGTACCTAGTGATAGTGTGATAAGCTTGTAAATAGAAATAGGTAAATACCTAGCTAAAGCTATATGTTACACTGTGAAATAACAAGTGAGTAGATAGGTATCAGAGAGAAAGTTTCACGTCTTCCTGTATATGTAGAATGAATATGTAACATTAATACAATGGGTAGAAACAGAGTTAAGTAGACATATTATTTATCTCCTACCAAGCACAAAACATTCTGTTGATGAATTATTTCATATTAAATTTAAAGGCAGTACCGTAGTGAAAAATATGCAGAAGATTATCTAATAAATAAATAGGTAATAATAAAAATAAATAATGCTCTTCAATCCACACAGCGTCATCTAGCCCGAAGCTAAGCAGAGCTTATGTTATACTAGATGACTAGTATACTTAATGCTATATTATTTGCATACAATTTTTTGGCTGAGTGGATTGTCCAGCATTATTTTATAATTATTATAGATAAATATATTTTTAGTATACATAGAAAACACCCTGCCTGAAATAAATCTGCAGATCGTACTCTCAATTGTCGCAAGGCGGGAATCGAACGAGCAACCTCCTTCGTCGCAGACGGACCTTCGCCCACCGCGTTGTCATAATAAAAAACAAATAAACTAAACCAAGACAAATCGTCTGATCTTTCTTACCTTCTAACATATCAATCTTTTTCAACTAACCACATAAAGAATTAAATGTTTTACGTAACAAGTGCTTTTACTTCGCGCATGATTTCTTAAACTGTGGTTAATCGCCCTTTAAACCTTGCATAATAACCACGTCGTGCTTCTGAGAAAGTTACACTGCACGTGTTTAAATCTTTTACCTAATCTAGAACTAAATCTATCTGACTGTCACATAGTAAAGTTTTAGTTATTTGATTAAGTAGATAAGTGATGTTTGAATTGAAGCTCTTTTTAACCGAATTACATATTTTTTTATGTTCACCGATCACTCGAAGACTCGAAGATGCTTAAACCGATTTGGAAATTTATTTTATTTGTTTCAAAGCGTCCTTCTCATTTGGTCCCATTTATTGAAATCGGTTACAAAACCAACAAAATATTTAAAATCCTACTTAATTTTGAAATCTGCAATTTTCTTAATATATAAGGTATTACATAACGATAATGAGTAACTAAGTACCTATTTAAAGTACAATTAAGAAGTGCATTAAAAGCTGTATTATTTAAAAAATACTTACTGTAATGACCAAAATAACATACCATTGCATACCTACGTGCTAAAGAAATGGAATTGCGTAATACGCAAAAGTAACTACTAAATACTTAAAAGTTACTGTAGCTTTGTACCAGTTTACAAAGCTTGTTGACGAAAGAAGTTTTCGAGAACTTGGATAAACTTATGTCTAACTAAGAAAGAAAAGAAATATAATAATTACGGACAGTCCACACAGCATCATCTAGCACCAAGCTAAGCAGAACTTGTGTAATGGGTACTAGATGACTGATATACTTAATATAATACATTACATAGATAGATATTTTTATTTTAAATTAAATACATTTATTGTTTCACTGCATTAACACATTATTATGTCAAATTGGGAGGCTTAGGTATTCGCTAAATTTCTAGTGTAGCCCTACGAGCGTTCCTATCTTCCGTCTACAGCACTGATTCTCTATTTGTAATACTTTAAACACGTCTGACTTGGTCAGATCACAAATTTCATTTAAAATTTCATATTTAGACCAAGCTAGAACGGCTTGACATAGTGCTTGCCCCGATGCTGCTCCTCCAAAATCAGTTTCGTCCCAACGGCAATGGGACGGGCCTTTGTGTGAGTTGACACGGAAATGTTTGTTACAAACGTGCTCCAGCTCGGCAGATCGTGCCCGTCTCCTAGCCGTTTCTAAATGGGGGTCAGGACATTGACTGCAAGCACTTCCTTCATACAACACTGGCACTTTATTGGATCCTGCTACTTTCCGTATCGTAACATGTATTCGGTTGAGTTGCAAAAAAAAAGAGTTGTAAACATCCAGTTCCAGACATCTTTACATACAAACTTCGGCGCTTATTATTTTAGTACCTAAGGATTGGAACCTATAAATAGGTATCCATTTGCGTCGTGGCAATGAATATATTAATCCGTAATTGGTTTTAGTTTCCAATTTACAATACTTATCTGTGTTTTAGCAATGCGGTCCATATATTAGAGAAGAGAAAACGGACCCAGTTGAATTTCCTTATTGCCGTTGGGCAATACTTACGTAGCAGGATATTTTACTACATGTCATGTCAAATGCTGGCATTAAAGTTATATTACACATAAAACTATGACCACACTCACTTTGATAGTAATGCAATAGGTACTGCAATGGACTAACTTACCTAAAGATTATATAAATTACTAACTTTCCGCTCGCAGTTTCGCTCGCGTGGAGTATATGATCTGTTCTGCTCTTCGATCTACGAATTTAACCATTTTTATATTTTTTTCAAATTCCTGAAATACATACCTGCGTGTTTTAAATTATGTTTCTATGAGTACCTACATACTGAAAATGTCAGGTCATAAGCATCTTACAATAACAAATAATAATAAAGTAACAGATATTTCAATATGGAGCCAAACGACGAATCTAAACCGTCTTTACCCCATTTAGAAAGATTTTTGAAAATATCTGAAACACATTCAACAATATTTTTAACTCACATCTTACTGTTTTTTTTAACTATGTTGACCTTTCTGATGACAGACTGTCTTACGTATTTACGAGTACGTATACAACATTTTATGTAGGTAGGTATACAAAATGTATACAAATTTTAAATTCTTGCATAGAATATAATTCTATAAAATATCGCTTGCTGGCTTGTGCACTTTATAAAAATCATAATTATTGCCAAAAAGTTAGCTTAGCTTAAGTTACGCTTGCGCATATGACTAATGAATGACTACAAAATGAACTTTGAGGTCATTTTTAGCACGTTAACTGTGCTAAAATATAAATAATAAATATAAATAATTTTTAGAACCGTTAAATAAATGTCCAAATCGGTTTTTGTAATTTTCGTCGTTAAAGGGATACAAAATTAGTAGGTATTATCGGCTAGATACGCTGCATCATCACCAACAACCTATATTAGTCCACTGCTGGACATAGGCCTCCCCTAATGAGCGCCATAGCGCGCTGTCTTCAGCTTGCCGCATCCAACATCTGCCTGCAGTCTGCCAAATAGCAATGCACGAGTCAAAAGCCGTGTCGTTCATTTTCCCTCTCCGCAGCTCCGGTTCATTCCTAGCTAACGGCATCCGGAACTCACTAAAGGCAACACAAGTCGCCATATACAAAAGTGGAACTAGCCCGTAGTAAAAGTGACTCGGGAAAAAACTGGGCGAAATGAAAGTGAACTTGAAGTGGTTCTATGAAAACCTGAATAAGGTTTTGTGAGGGAGGAAAAGCCAGGCTTTGATTATACTTAGATATTGATTAGGCTGATAATCCTACTAATATAATAAACGCGAAAGTTTGTAAGTATGGATGTTTATTACTCTTTTGTGACGCAAAAACTACTGAACGGTTATGATTGAAATTTGGCACAGAGATAGATTATCTAAGTCTGGAATATCACATAGGCTATATTTTATCTCGGAATTCCCACAGGAACAGGAATTACGCGGGTGAAACTGCGGGGCGTTGCTGGTGATTGCTATTTGTGGCTTTTCCCATTTTTATCTGTGGCTATATTTATCCTATGCCTTGTAACGTTTCTAAAGAAAACGCGTGCGAAGCCGAAGCAGATACTAGTATAATAAATTTCCTGGGACCAACGTAGCGATGATACCAGTGTAAAATAGAATGTCTACCGCACGTCAGATTAATTCATTTAAAATTGTCCAAGTTGTTTCATTTTGCGACCACAGACCGCGATTTAATTCTGAGTCGCGGTCGAAACTCACGAAATGCATTCACTTCCTATTCATAGCTACATGACGTTTCCGACGCGAAGATTTGTGGAGAATTTATGTTAAAATTATTTTCGATCACCACAACATTTACATATGTAAATATGCATGCTAATGATCGCATAATATGTTAATGTAAGCCGCTTAGTGTTAATTTGCTCACCCGTTATTTGAATATTGGAAATACAGAGAGAAAATTATTGATTACAAATAACAACATCAATTACAATAACAAATTAAATTTAAATTATAGAAAATATGGCAATTGGCGGTCTAGTCGCTCAAGAGCGATCTCTACCAGACAACCGTGGATGGATGGGCGTTGGATTGTACTTGGGGATCCACGTGCATTGTAATAATGAATAATATTAAAGAATATACTATACCATTATAATGATATACCATTATATTGACATAATAATTGCATAATATATCGCACTATCCATAACTCAAAGATAACCCTGATTAAAAGTTCTATGTGTAGCCACAGCCACAGTAATACGCCGAAGGAAAGGCGCCGAAAGTTCAGCGGATGTAGTTTCAGTCGTAACATTCCGTTGGTATGAGAAACGATGGCTAAGTAAGGCACTCATTAGGGGAGGCCTATGTCCAGCCGTGTACTAATAAGTATAGGCTGATGATGATGACAAACGAAACGCTTAGAACGCGGCGTTTTTTCAGCGCTACGCGACGGTAATTTACATGCTTTGATGTTCTTCGCTTGCCGCCGCACCCCGCACCTAAGAAGCATATGCCGAATTCAACTACGCCGGATTTTCGGTCGCGTAACGCGTCGCGTGATGTGTCGCTTACTATGCAAAATACATTGAAGGAAATACTCGAGTGTAGGTTCGGCGCTACGCTGAACGCGATTTAATTTGGGCTGATGTGTGTTAAGTAAATTGAAAAACACTGGGAGCATATTAAACCGAACGATCAGCACCGTACGTTTCGCAGATTTGTCGTGACACTAAAATATAACTTTATACTTTTTCTAAGACTCTGAACTCTACTATAATTCTTTAGGCTTCACTACATAGTAGAAAACAAAGTCGCTTTCTCAGTCCCTATATGTATGCTTAAATCTTTAAAACTACGCAACGGATTTTGATGCGTTTTTTTTAATAGATAGAGTGATTCAAGAGGAAGGTTTATACGTATAATAAAACAGTGCGAAGCCGGGGCGGGTCGCTAGTATTAAATAAATAGTCAAATTTTAAGGTAAGATTAGTTAGTCTAGGAATAGAAAAGTAAAGTAGATAGGTAATCCATTGTTCCGAAACATAGTCGTTGTGTAATGCTATTCTGCTTGGTTGATCATAAACAACCGATACATATACCTTCATCACTTACCTAGATAAAGATAATATCACATTATCTACATTGATGCATTGTTTGCTTATGTAATTTGATTTACGATCTAACGCCGGAAGTAACGAGAGTAGGTTACATAACGTAATTGAATTTAGGTCATTATCATAAATAAATATCACGATTGAATAAAAATCAGGTGCCGCGGGGCCACCGATTAGGACCACTCGATTCTGACAGTTTTTAATTACGACTTTTTTGTCCCAGTTAAATTAAAGGTAACTGAGGCGTTTCTTAGCATGAGTTTAATATGTTTGCCCATATAATTAGCGTCTTACAACGGACACTAAAAGGATCTACTTTTCATAGTGAGACAGCTATTCATTACTTTAATTATTGTTGCTGCATAATATTAGCAATACAAACTACATTGACAAGTCAGCGATAACTTTTAAAATGTTTGTATTGCGCAAAGTCATACGCACGTAAGTACCTACTTTCTCAATTGGATTACACACTGGTTAGTCCCAAAAAAAGTCAGTTAGTCAATGACGACGCATACAAAAACAAACTCCAGTAGGTCAAGAGCTAATTCAATATTTTGTTTGATACATTTATTGTTTAGAACTATCTATCTACCTATCTATCACACAAACTAATCATTTACCTCATTCATCAATTTTACTTTTACTTAAATTCACCGTTGTTTAATGTTAAGAAGTTCAATAAATCTATTATTACCACATTGTCCTACATTATTGAAAGTAACTGTTACCTCACTAGCCGACTCGGGCGTCTTCGAATCAGCTGATTACGGTTAGATAAGCCGAGTTGAAATTAAAAGTATTACATACCGGCGACGGCTCATCAACGTTTTTCGACTTGATCTACTTTCCAGCAACACCTACCTGCCAATTACACGTTGAGGTTCCGTCTTCCTATTTATTCAGTTGGTTACGTCCGGGATTTTATGGTATCTACGGTAATAGTAGGCTGTATGTGGGTTGGCCAATTGAAAAGAAAGATTGAATTGAATAAAATCAAAGTGATCACTACTTCCTAGTTTTAATATAATGTATCTATTCTATACTTATGAACTTTCTGACGTTGGACTCTTCAGAAATCTTCATTCTTCCTTTGTTTTACGGTCATAATGTTTCACGTGAGATTTGTAAGATCTAAAGCACTTTGAATTTAAACGTTCTTGTCTAAAATGAAATTCCCGCCTTCCGGCCAGGTGGGATGACGATCTGCGAGACTGCTGGCAGATGCTGGATGCGGCAAGCTGAAGACAGGGCGCTATGACGCTCATTAGGGGAGACCTATGTCCAGCAGTGGAAATAGGCTGATGATGAAAATGAAATTGCTGACAAATTTCTGCCTTAGTTCAGCTGTCGGCAAGTACCAACTTACAGGCTGGTGTTTACGGTTTAAAATTATTAATTAACCACACAAAAACTACTTCTATCTTGCCGACGAATACCAGTAGCGCGTAGGGGTAAACTGAAAACCAGCGCCGAGCATGCTTAATTAGCTTGCCGGCATTACGCTGAGCTTACCCCTATTGCCTGAAAAAATGTGAACCTGTTTAATATTAGATGTAGATGTGTAGATTTATATTATATAGGATAGGTAATTATTATATATTATATAGGATATTATATAGGATAATTATTATATATTATTAGTAATTAAGTTATGTATTTTTAGTATTTTGTTAACCTATGCATGCAGGTTAGTTAAGTTTAGTTAGTCAAGTTATTTTTTAAGGTTATCAGGCAATAAATGATTTTTTTTACTTTTACTTTACACAAACATTTACTGTACTTTTTTATTTATATATTATTTTTATATCTAAATAAATGTTTATTCTATTCTTGTTCTATCCTACATATGTTTTGTACTATTCCAGGGTGTCCAGGGGAATGGCGCGAGCTTCGAGTGGGGCTGGCACCTAGCTCCTCCAGAGAACGGCCCGGGGACTGTGGGACATTACTATGTGAAGCTGCCTCAGGTACTTTACATTAATTTTCACGAGAGTGAAGCCGCGGGCCGCAGCTAGTCACATATAGGATATAGGAAAGACTGTCAGACAGTGCAACAATAAGGCATTGCACACGTAACAGTAAAAATATATTGAACCACATTTATAACTAACACACCTTTGTACATATACATATGTATTTCACGTAATAAAAATACTTTACTTTACAGTCTATTTTTATTCTAGACCTGAAACTAAGTCTATTCAAAATTCAGCCCCATCCGTTCAGTAGTTTTGGCGTGCCGTAACAAACATCCATCCGACCAAACTTTCTCATATTGACGAGAAAATTTTGTATGGATGTATATTTGTATGGATGTTTGTTCTATTCCTCTTTCACGCAAAGCTACTGAACAGATCTGGCTGAAATTCAAAAATCATGATCAAACGTACATAGTTCTATCCCTGGAATAACACATAGGCTACTTTTCATCCCAATAAATGCTTTCCCATGGGAAAGAGCCATGAAACGTTTCCACAGAAAAAACGCCTGCAAGGTCAGATACAAGTAGCCCTTAAAAGTTCGTCTTGTTAAATGTTTGTTTTGTGGTTATGAATAAATGTAATTCCAGTATAATTTATTAACAAAGAAAATTACAATCAAGGAATAGAAAAAATTACAACTACAGTAGAACCCGTTTAAGACGATCACGCTTAATACGATTTCTCGCATAATACGCCACTTTACGCCAGTCCCTGCAACTTGAGACATATTTTCATACATTTCTTAACGCTTAATACGATTCGTCATCCCGTTTAATACGCCCGAGCCCAAGCCGAGAGGTTTAACCGAGCGCTCTAACGCGAAGTCCCAGAAAGAAGAAGAACCCGAGATACTGCACTGTTTTCCTGGATATTCTTCCATTGATGACAATGTAGCACCGTACGAAATTCAATCAATTGAAGATCTTATTAAGAACGTGAATAACACACAAAACGAGGCTCTTAGTGATAATGATGAAGACGAAGATGAGTCAACTCCGAATTTGTCAAACGCCCAGGCATTATCTAGCTGTTAATGATTTAAGATGCTATGTAGCTTTTTTGGTTCAAAGCGAAGACGCACTACAAAAGTTGAATTATGTTGAAAATCTTTTAATTGCTAATGCAATAAAATCATTCTGTCAAACCAAAATAAGTGATTATTTTAAATAATGTAATTATAATTACACTACGTATTTAACGTAATTTATAAATGTATAATTTAATACATTATTTATACCAAAACTAGAACAAAATAGATAATAATATGCAGTACGTTTTATTTTCCCTATCCCGCATAATACGCTTTCACGCTTAAGACGCGTTTTTGGTAGGGTCCCTGAGAAATCGTCTTAAGCGGGTTTTACTGTAGTATATACAATTGAAACCATTGAGCTAACTGCAGACGGTTGCAGACAGTTTAAAGGTAGTTCAATTGATCCATGTCAATACCAGTCGGAAGCGTCCCCATGACACTGTAATTCTAATCTTTCTATTCTTCTATTTCTAAGTTTATTATTTTAGTAAGATTATTTCTATTTCAGTCAGAGCAGCGTGTTCTCTACGCGGCGGACGGCAGCGGCTACCATGGCGCAGTGGCTGTCAACACCAGTGACGAACATCACACACACACTTCACAATTCGCCCTTGGACAGAAGGCGATTGAGCTTAACACTCAACTGGTGAGATAACTAGATAATAATTCCAGACAGTCCACACAGCATCATTTATCCCCAAGCGAAGCAGGGCTTGTGTTATGGGTACTAGATGACTGATATACTTAATACATAGATAGGCATTTTCTTACATAGAAAACACCCAGACCAACGGAACAAATTTCTGCAGATTGTACAGATTTGTCTAATTCATTATCATCAGCCTATATTAGTCCACTGCTGGAAATAGGCCTCCCTAACTCACGCTATAGCGCCCTGTCTCTTATCGCATCCAGCATCTGCCAGTCAGTCCATAGGCTGCGGTAACCGTTTTCCATCAGGCGGGCCGCTTGCTTGTTTGCCACCTTGGTGGTATAAAAAAAAAAGTCTTCCGCAGATCGACATCCCACCTGGCCGGAGGGCAATTGTCTAATCGACTCCTTCAAATTAATAAAACATCATCAACCTATCCATAAACCCATCCACTAACCCATCCACTGCTGGACAAGCCTCCCTTAACCAATAAATAAAAGGTTCAGGACAATTTACACAGCATTATCTATCCCCAAGCTAAGCAGAGCTTGTAGAGTATTATACGAGTATATTAGGATGAATTAATCAATACATTCTTCTTTTTTTCAGCCTCAGAGTCCTCAGCTACCTTCCTTCCAGTCCGGAGCTGATCCAGTCGATATCTACCTTCTTCGACAGCAATTCCCTGGTCTTCAAGCACCCCCACTTCTCCGCACCGCTTCTACCCACCAGGGTTATGGTCCATTTCCTAACGTCTTTCTCACACCCTTGTACAATATCATGACGCAGCACAACCAACAAAACGAGAATATAAAAGCGAAAAGCTCCAAGCCTCTTGAAAAAGATGCCAAAACCGAGCAACAATTCGCTACGCCTGTTGTACAGGTGTTCAAAGACCATAACTGCTTTAATGATAAGGATAAGAATCTAGCTAGTGATGTACAAGAGTCTAAGAAACTGTTTTCTGAAACGCTTACAAACAACGGTAATGATAACAGTAAAGAAAACATAGATAGTGACATGCAGAAGTCTAGAGACCTCTTTGCTGAAACGTCTTCGTATAACGCACACGATATCAATGGGCATTTCGGAGAGAAAGCACCGAAACGACCTTTATCCTACCGCGGAGCTGTCAACTTCAGAGTTGAAAACCCTAGAAAGAACGCTAGAGCCGAAAGAATTTACTTTACAACTCAAGTGACTCCAACACAAAAATATAACGCAAGAGACGAAGGCATAAGAAAGCTAGTAGAATCAACGCAAGATTTAATTACAAATGACGACTTGCTGAGGATAAATCATGCGGTGGAAAAGCAACTAAAGGAGCAAAGTGAGGATTTGATCAAAACAAGACCGAGATTCAGCTTTAGAGGTCAGGGAGCTGAGGATTTTGAAACGCTTGAGGTATCTCCAACACAAATTACAGTTAGAGCTAAGTTTGGCAATATTGAGCAATATCAAAATAATCATAATAATGAACAAAGTCTACCGCCAAACTCGAATGAATATACGTTTGCATCTCCAATAGTTGTAGCAGAAACCCCATATAAAAACTATAAGGATCAAATTGTTGATAATATCGTGTCAACTATGGTGCCATATATAGAAGATGGGTATGAAATTATAGGAGTTACCAAAACGCAACAAGAGTCTCAAGATAACGATTATAATGATCAAAAGGAAGACGTTACTGCAAGGCCTCTTAGCCAAAAATATCTTGCGCCAATCACTGTAGCCTTGAGACTTCTTAACGACAATGATACTTATAATTCCATTGACGACCATGAGCCTTCTGATAGTGAGATCGTATCGGACACTGTTGAAAGACCTCGGAATGAGAAAACACACGTTGAGGTGCAAGAGTCAATTCCTTTAGAAATCACACACATAAATGATGTAGAAGTACATGAGTACATGGATGAAGGCAGAAGTAATTCCTTCGAAGCGGCCAAAAGCATTTACAACCAGTACATGGAACATTTGAGGAACAAGAAATTAAATTATAGTACCAACAAAGTTCTATCTAACTATGCTAAGAACCAAGAAGAACGTTCAGGGGAAAGTAGCCAAGAGGGTGATAACGACTCCAAAGAACCTCTCGAACCCAGCGAGAATTACAAATCAGAAGTTCAAGTTAGACCTGAAAACACACAAAATCAAAGAAGCGAGTTAGTCTACTACAACAATTACAATAACGAATATAACTCCAACCAAAACGACAATCAGAAAATAATCCAACCAATCATTATTGAGAAAGAAGTGCCGATTACTAAATTTGTAGACAGATTCATAGAAAAGCAAGTTCCTTATCCTGAAACTGTCACTATCCAAGTACCAGTTGACAGGCCCGTACCTGTTGGATACCCAGTTGAGAAGATAGTCGAAAAACCCGTCGAAGTTACAAAGTATGTAGACAAACCGTACCCTGTAGAAGTACCCCGACCTTACCCTGTACATGTTAAGGTACCTTATCCAGTAGAACATAAAGTTTACATCGATAGACCAGTGAACGTACCTTATCCAGTCGAGAAGATAGTAGAAAAGCAAGTGATCCAACATGTTCCTGTACCAACACCTGTAGGAATACCATATGAAGTCAAAGTTCCTGTAGAACGTCAAGTATTATACCCTGTCGCTATAGATAGACCAGTACCAGTACCAATAGAAGTAGAAAAACAAGTAGAAACTATCAAAGAGGTACGTGTACCTTATCCAGTCGAGAAAAGAGTACCCTATCCGGTACATTATGAAACCAAAGTTCCTGTTCCTTACCCTGTAGAGAAAAGAGTACCCTATCCTGTTGAGACAATAGTCGAAAAACCTGTAACAGTGACTAAGTTAGTCGACAGACCTTATCCAGTAGATCGTCCCGTGCCAATACCAATCCACGTTCACCATCAAGTACCAGTAGACAGGATCGTAGAGAAAAATGTACCATATCCCGTCCACGTAGAGAAGATAGTCGAGAAAAAGGTACCGTACCCTGTTGAGAAAATCGTTGAGAAGATTGTAGAGAAACCTGTTGTCGTTACTAAGTATATTGATAAACCTTATCCGGTTGAGAAAAGGGTTCCTTATCCTGTAGAAAAGATTGTTGAAAGGCCATACGCTGTGAGAGTACCCGTTGAAGTTAAAGTGCCGTATCCAGTAGAGAAAATAATAGAAAAGAAAGTACACGTACCGGTGTTCCTTCGCTATCATCACACGCATTACGCGGACGAATCGAAACTGAACCCCCAATATTTAACACCCGAACAAAAGCCTCAGAAAGAAAAGCCTCCGCAAAACCAAAATTCTTTGCCAATTTCGCTATACACACAAATACTAAAGGAAGTAATGCAGAAAAATGCACCGAAAATACAAACCAGCCGTTGGGGAAACCAATACGCATCTTCCTACCAATACATTAACATCCCGAATCAAGATACTAAAAAAACAAGTCATCCTTACAAATACGAAAACCAACACAAAACTGAGCCGTATAAATATGAAAGCAGCGAAGAAAACAACAGCTATGAATCACAAAACGGGAACAAAGATTACAACGATCAAAATCAAAATGGACACCAAAATTACTACGCGGATCAAAGACCTAAAAAGATCAACTACGATTATGAAACTCAAAGGCAACCAGAAACTCGAAATAACTATAATAATAACTACAGTAACGATTACTATGGACCAGCTCCGATTCAAAATGAAAGAGATCAATGGGAAAGTTCTCAAAATACAGTCGAATATAAACATAGAAGAACTGATAGAGTCCTGAAAACTAATCAAGTTAATATTGAGTATGGATTTAAACCACCGCTTATACCTAGCACAGAAATAGATTTAGATGGCTTACCTATCAATAAGAGTGAATGAAGTTACCACATTCTGAAAAGTGGGATTATACCTACACAACATTTTAAACAATTATAAGATTTAGTTCTAGTTTTCAAGGTATTATTCCGCTTTCAACTAAGTTTTTTGAGCATTCTTTCGTCCAATTTCTAGAAAATAAAACCAATACATTAGAATACAAGCCATTTATGTTAGCCATTTTAAAATCATGAGGTTTATTTTGTAGTCATCCCTTCCGCTTTCGTGAACCGGCCCTTAATTATAGAAAAATAAACAGCGTGCTATTCGTACCTTACCTATTAATATGTTCCTTTTTCTGAAAAACTAATTTAAGAAAACTAGAAAAACATAACTAATTTAGAGATCTTCTGACAAGCTTTAGAAACTACTGAGTCTTTTCGATCACACTGTAACAACTCTTGAGTAACGAAACAAATAAAAACTAAATCAAGTTAGTAGACACAAAGAACCTATGTAACTGCTAAAAAAGTTTTTTAGTGGGAATAATTAACAGCAGAAAAATGCCAATACCTATATGCCTGTTTATAAATAAAAATAGGCCATACTAAAACGTTAAAAGGCACAAACAAGATAATACAAAACAAATACTTGCCTTTTAAGATTCGCCGTAATAGTTGAATCTGTATGATGTAAAAAGAAGTAAAGTAGTAAGCAGTTGAAAAGTTAAAAATAATCCAAATGTCTACTATATCGGCTGATGTATATCTATTTGTCATAAAAACATACTAAAAATGCCTATATACCTGTATGCATCCTTTTATAAGCCTACAACACCTAACATTGCAGACCTTGCTTTTGTAACATCCTGTATAATATGCAGTCGAATAAACTATATTTAATACCAATTTATTGCTCAATAGGGTTTAGTTCTGTTGTATTTTAATTTTAAGTGAAGTTTAAAACGCCATCTAGTTAAGTCTTTCTATTTATTTTAATGTACTTGTAAATAAAAATATTTTTTCCTTTTTCATTGCCTTTTTTTTGAACCTTTCACATGAATCCTAGCTAACTTGTATCCCTTTCTGAAATATTTACAAAAGATGTTTGAGCATTATCTAAGTCACATTGTGACTTAAATTATGATCATATTAGTCACTAGCGACCCGCCCCAGCTTCGCACGGTTTTATTATAAGTATAAACCTTCCTCTTGAATCACTCTATCTATTAAAAAAAACGCATCAAAATCCGTTGCGTAGTTTTAAAGATTTAAGCAGTCAAAGGGACATAGGGACAGAAAAAGCGACTTTGTTTTATACTATGTAGTGATATTCCTAATCATCGTCTATACCAGAGTAAAACCTCGGAGTAACCTGCGTTCAATAATATACATAGGTATAGATCATCTGGACAACTTACACAGCATCATCTAGCCCCAAGTTAAGCAGAGCTTGTGTCATGGGTACTAGTTAATCGATATACTTAATATTTTATTTACTACATAGATTTTTCTTTTTATACATACAGAAAACAATCAGAACGAACTGTACAAAGATTTGTCCCGAGGCGGGTGTAGCCACCTCTAGCATGATGTGAGCTGAACTTTCATCTATACTGTTATCTGTACCTTCGCTCCTTCTATCTATAACTGTAGCCTACACGGGATCATACCCGCAACCTTCTGCGTCGCAGGCGGACCTTCGCCCGTTACGCCATTTCAATTGTCAGATAGTATACCTCTACATAGCATTTATTTGCCACCGCATGTACACACAGAATATTCTTTTATCTACCATTTCGATTATTTCCTCGAAACTGCAAAAAGTCTATTATGTGATTAAATAGCTAAGGTAACTAAGAAAAAAACAACCATATGGAATTAAAAATAAATTTTATTTTCACTTGAATACCTCACAAAACGCCGTGACACGGCCGAGAACCGCCGACATCTACGCTATTCAATAAAACAAAGCTCATCTATATATAAAGAAGTTATATATTATATTAACTACATTATGAAACGGTATGTAAATCGGAGTTATGTCGTATCGTCGGTGCTACAATATATATCCTTATACAGGTACTCCAAACTAATTATACATAGAAAGTTATACACTTTATAACTTTTAAAATTATCATGGTTTCCAATACTAAAGTCATTTAACAAGGGATATTTACCGTGATTTGATTTGTTTTGAGTTTTTCGATATTTCGGCACAGTTTCAAGGGATCACGAAAGACAAGAAGAAATGAGGGTAGATCGATATATCTGCCAATAAAAACTCACCAGCAGTGACCTCAGTTCTTTTGTGATCATGGCGCTTGAAACTGTGCCGAAATATCGATAAACTCAAAACAAATCATGGTACTATCCCGTGTTAAATGACTTTATAAACTTTTATGTATTTATTAACAACGAAGCTTGGAATAGAAAAAAATAAAACTAGTATATACAATTGAAACCATTGAGCTAACTGCTACGGTTGCAAACAGTCTAAAGATAGCTCAATTGATCCATGTCAATACCAGTCGGAAGTATGTCAGTTTATAAACTAATCTCACATTTTCCAAACTCATTTGCCATTGATTTTGTCATAGAATAGATATCACAATTTCAATCTTATTTTCAAAAGATGTTCCTTAAGTTAACATTCTACAGTTAAGTTTTAGTTAACTTTCTATATATAATCTTGCTGGAGTTACAATAAGTAAAGCTTACATTTATTTAAATCATTTAATAATGAGGCAAAAAGCCATTGAACAGCGAAGAGGTTAACATTCAGTGCTATTCGATTTATGAATTCGAGAAATTGTTACCAAAGTGCAATAGATATAAATCTAAATTTATATATCATTTTGTACATAAACGTATAAAAAGATTTACATTAAAGATTTTAGTGTTTTTTTTACATTTTAAGCAAGGCATCGACAACACGACAATTTGAACCGTAACGTCAGATTTGTGATTTTATGTAAAAGATAAGATAACACTACACTTAATTACATTACAATCATAATTATTAGGTATATTATGTAATAGATAAGACGCGATCGCCCCACAGCCCAAACGCATGTACCTAACTTTATATTACATAATTTATTTAAAATTATCGCCTAAAAGTATGCGAAGTGACACACAAAGAGAATGAAAATTTAAAAAATCAAGCTTCACACCGAAAACACTTAAAACAGGCTGAAGATTAAAATATTAAAAAAGATACAGATATTTTAAAAATACATTTTGACACGAGCGAACAATATTGAACGTTATTGCTTAAACATACATTTCATAATACTTTGATCACAATTACACGCCTAATATTTTTTTTCCAGAGAACTTTATGCTATAACGCGTCTAAATAGAGTGTTGTTTTGACCCGTAAATGTATGAGAACATTTTGACACTTTCTAATTCAGCCTTACAATTAGAAAGAGACAGCCGATATTGGGCGATCGCGTATAACACACCACTTTATCTTGACCCCAGCTTGTATGATTTGTATAAAAACCGGTGGCCAACATAAATTGGTCGTATAGCTTACAAATTTTAATGACATATCAATTATATGAACAATAACACCGCTATTAAAGACAGCCATATTTTGTATATTTATATTCGTCATTTGAAGTTAAAAAAAAACAAAAAAAAAAATTAACACTAAGCTAAATTGTATTTTCTTGAGCGCAAACTCACTTTGTACATTATTACAAGATTAACACACTTTATTTATAGTGTAAGCAATAGCACTATAAAAAAAATCAATCCGTTTGTATGTACCACGGTAACCCATGTCTTTTAAAACGATTAAAAGTTGCAAAAAAAAAACTTAAGTTAAAAAAACTAAATTCATTCAATAATAAAAACAGAATCGGAAATTGTTCGCGGTTCAAACAAACGGAGTGACTTGTCTACACAAGGAAAAGTAACCATCACACGGTTGTTAACTATTATTTTACAAATCAATGCCATTAGAGCATTTCAGATATAAATTCAACTAAAATACGGCCAGATCCAAGTTCATATAAACATAAGAAATAAATCGGTACAACTTTTAACAATCGATTTTATTCTAAAGCTTATCCGATCTTGGTAAACTAGCCAAGACTTACGTAAGTCGGTCTTTATCCGATGATTCGGATATTCCGTTCTATATTCCGGTAATCGAGTATGACCACAACACTTGGCACAATATTCCGCCGCCATTTTGATATCTATTCAGTTAATTCATATTTTGAAGCTCTATCAGTATAAAGAAACCACAACCTAGCTTTTGAATTGATTTAGTTGAACCTCTTTTGAGATGATCTTTTCACTTTTAATGTTTTTGAGACCGCATCCTACTTTATAACTTTGTTCCAAGCCATCTTCGTATCTTTGAAGATTTATTGCTACAATCAACGACTTTCGAAGTATCGAGGATATTTTCAGAAATTTACACTTAAATATGGAACAATAAAGCTATAGAAACATTGATTAGTATCTTGCATCATATTTCATTTAAAATCCCAAATAATAACATTCATACAAAATGTACTTTTTTACAGCTTGGATATTCCTTTCTTGCCATTAGCCTAACTCCTAATCGCGTAACAAGTTATTGCGTTCAGTGAAAACGAGCTCCAATGTACACCATTCATTCATTGTACGATATTACTTGAATATTATCACAAATGTTCTTGGTTGTCTTATCCTTCACAACATTTGCTAATTCCAAAAACAGCTTTCATCGCTTTTCTTAATATTGCTCACTTCTATACAAATCAATATCACCAACAAATTACTATCACTGATGGTTCTAACATCAACAAAACTTATAAGTCCATCAAAAGTTTCAGCGAGTAAAATTATGGTTTTAAAAGTCAAAAAGCTCGGGTGGCGGTATCGGTTCAGTTGGCAAATAATCACAAGGCAATGTTGGCGACATAGGAGGCGACACTCGAGCCTGCCTTCTCAACGTATGTACACTATACGAATAAGACTGATGTTGAACCCTAGGTCTCAACGTATTACTCGCTCGCACCTCAACACTATCCGCCTTGAGCGACAGAGACGAACGCGGCTGCTTCGGCGATGGAGCTCTAAGATAATCACTTTTAGCGAGCGTAATCTCATTCGCTGTCAAATACGTCGATCGTTTAGGAGACGGGTGCGGTCTTAAATAATCGCTCTTAGCTAGAACCTGCTCATCGGGGGAGAGAAAAGTGTTTTTAGATTTGAGATGTGGTATTCGATAGTCGCTTCTGGCTATATAATCCGTCGCAAGGAAATGTGCTAAGGTACCTGATGGGGTTCTTTGTCCTCCGTTCGCCAGCTTGACGATATCTTCCGTTGAGAGTTGTATGCTGTCGGCAGTTGATAGACGGAGGCTGTCGGTGCGGGGGGGTGGGAGTGGGGGCGCGGGCGGCGGGGTGTCGCGGTCGGAGGAGGAGCCGGGGGGGGAGGGACGCCTGCGCCTGCGACGACGCGGGCCGCTGCTTGGCAGTCACAGTTTGAGCTCGTTCGCGATCTTTGACGCAATGTTCTTGAAGCCGATGCTTGTGCCTGGAAGTAAAGGTGTTTTGTTATGGGAAAGTCTGGTATTTGGTCAAATCTGAGACTTGGATAGGTTAAGTTTTGGATACACTTTTTTTTAACATTAAAATGACTTATATGAAATTACATTCTCTAAAACTATCATAGTTACTAACATTAAAGTCATTTTCGGCACTGTTTCATTTTCGCGCATGAAACGGTGCCGAAAAATTGAAAACTCAAAACACATCAAATCATGTTAAATATCCCGTTTCAATTGACTTTAGGATGATATGTCTTAAGTATATTATTTATCTACTCTGCTTAGCTTGCGTTAGACGATGCTCTGTTGACCCTCCAGCATTTTTAAAAGTATTACATTTGAGTCATAGTACTGACCGGATATCCGCTTGAACCGCACCCCGTTGAGCGAGAGGCGCGGCAGCTTGCAGACCTCGATCTCCCACTGCACCAGCGAGTCAGCGTTGGGGTCGCCGTGGACGCACAGTAACAGGAACCTCTCGCGTTGCTCGTAGTCGCAGTTGTTCGCGTCTAGCACCTAACATGCAAATAGGTTTGATTATTCTTGCTTATGTACGATGCTATTTCACTCTTTGTTTAATTCTATTTGTGTAATCCTTTTTTTAACTATACTTTAATAATTTTAACAGAAATTGTAACGCTGTGGTGTACCTCAATAAAAAATAAGGATGTTAGAGAAGGATTTGTAAAACTGAAGAGAAGGATTAGATAATATGAGACAATTGTAATAAATCTAATAAACCATCTAATAAACCAAATAAACTTTAAAGTTTATTAGGTTTACTAGATAGACAAAACATACAGTGTAAGCTATAACTAAAACAATAAATACATGGACCAAAACGGTGGCCACTCAGCGTATGCTGCAGGCCTATATCCAGATCCAGGTTCCAGCTGTGCGATTACGCTAAAACCGCCCATCCAAATTGACATTCTTGAGCCATTTCAATGGCCATCGCGCGCGTTTTTTCCATACAATTTCACATTACGAAAGCCATTAAAAGGGCTTTCATATGTCAATTTTGGATTGGTGATTTTAGCGTAATCGCACAGCAGATTTATAACTACCTACGTTTATTCATATTTATGAAAGAATATCAGTCTTATCCGTTCAGGAGTTTTGGCGTGAAGAAGTAACAATGATCCACTTACTTTTGAATTTATAATATTAGTGGGAAACAGACACAGAGCGTGACAGGACAAACAAAAGTCTCACAAAAATTCGTGACGATTAAAGTCTTACCATATTAAAAATATTTATGTACGGGTATTTATCGCGTTTATTTACCTATTTTTCGTGGTCACAGGATGACTCTGACCAGTCATCCCGTGACAGTGTGTAAACCTGTCGAAACGTCGGGAAAAATAGGTAAATAAACGCAATAAATACCCGTACATAAGTATTTATAATAATGCATTCTGATCGCGTAAGTTTAAAAAACTTAAAAGTCTTACCTTCCGTATCTCAGCCATGATTTCGTTGGGATCCCGAGAAGATGTGGTCTTCATGCTCCAAGTGAAACGAAGCACTCGTGGCTTTACTTGCTCGTCGTTGCCTTGTCTGTCGTCAGAACTAGGGGTTAGGAAGAATCGTAAGGTTTATGATCATACATTATGGCCGATTGTGCCAATTTAGATGTAATAATTAGTATTAAGCTTCTGTTACTACAAGTTTTGATGGTACAAAAAAGAAGTTATTTATCTATCTATCGGTAATTATACTGGTTTTCTGATTTATATTCGTCAAAATGTTAGTGAACATAGGATGTTTAATGCACAGAAGGCGAGACAAATTTAAATTTAGAATCGGTTTTTGAAATACACCAAGTAAGGTTGTAAGAAATAGTCCTTTGTTTTTTATTGTGTTGCCGTTAGTATGCCATGTTTTTAGTTACTCTCAATGTAGTTAACGTGTAGTATAGATTGTACCTACCACGAAATCGAAAACGGTAATAGAAACATGATCTTTTTTTATTCTTTTATGGATAAGCATTTATTTTAGATAAGCACACATCAAATTCTTGGAAAATATTCGCTTAAAATCATTCGAAGAGCGTGATCATCGATTAAAATGATCCCACTTCATAAAAAAGACAAACGTCTCGTAACTTTCAAGGGCTAAACATTCTAAACATCGAAAGACGCATTACTTGCAGCACACTACTCTAAATTTACTTAAATATAAAACAAAAGAATAAAGATCTTCAGTATCACAACAATCAAAACACATAGAAAACAAAAGACAGTCATAACTCAAAAAATGGAAATGCGTTTGCTTTTTTTGAATTTTTTTAAAGGATAAAAATGGTCGATAATTACCCAAGCATGGATTGTGGACTAGCGCCTACTGCATGCTTCGGGGTGGTACCATCCAAAGGCCTATAAACAGAAAAACATAAAACTAACACTAACTCTAAGGCTCGGGGGTGTAACATTAATACATTTATGGAATTTTGTAACAAGCTTAATTCATTTAAACGAAATGACGTAACTAAATATGATGTGGGATGTATCTAAACAGAAAATTTAGTAGATCACATAGTAAAGTAATATTGAAAAAGATGTAAGTATTTGTTCTAAATATTGGTGAATAAAATACTAATTATTGAATCCAATCCAATTATCTATCTACAGTTAATGACTACAAATTGTTTGATAATTAAAATTAAGCTTGTTCCAAAACAAAATACTGTAAAAGGTGCTGTAGGGGTTACCTAAAACAAAAGCACACACAAGCCAAGCAAAACATACGAGCTGAAAACTAATGAATTAAATGAATTAAAAAAACAACTCCTAAAATATGACTTACCTGTGGCCTCACCAAAAAATAAATCAACGTCTGTAAATCTAACTTTAAGGTGAAATTTTGTCCGCTTAGTTGTTAGTTTTTAGTCACTAAATTATTTTTGTGTATTTTATAATAAAATCACTCAAATCTGGTTCATTGAAGATAATGTCAGTAATATATGTTAATTTTTGTTATCGACAAAATAATCCATCCAATGTCATACTGAGTATCTGATACATTAACATAAAAATTAAATTAGTGTTTCGGATTTCATCGCTAAAATACTGAGGTACTCTAAGATATTGTGATGTTTTGGTTAAAAAAGTACGGGAAAATTTAATTTATAATTTTAATTAGAATAAATATTAAAAATTTCGTTCATTTCAAAGCATGTATGAATCGGTTGGACTACCTACGCATTCAAAACACAAACAAAAGAATAAATAAAAAAACAAAAACGATGCGTTTAACTTTGGTGAGATGAAAATTTGTCATTTATGGAGTCAATATTCTTAATTGAGCCAAATTTATACGATTTTTTTGTATTTAAAGAAGTACATGTTTAAAAATTTGTTTTCATTCTTTTTGTATATAAAAAAGTTAATGCAACCTAATTTGCTAAAAAAATAGAATAAAATCTAACACAATAATTAAAATTAAGATCACATCTCCAATTTTCATCTCACCTTAAAACACCGTTAAGTCCCAAAAAATAAAGTCAAATCAAAAAATTAAAAAAAACTCTGAAATCATGACACTCCTACCTTCGGTCTATGTCCAGAGAAGTAAAAATTCGTGGTTTCTGACGACCGGTGGTTTCACCCAACACCGACAGGCTAATTTACATAAAAATCACTATTACAGCAACTTACCATAGCACTGGTTATAAGGGTGGATAAATAATTATTCTGGTTAGAAGTAAAACTCAATATGATATGCAGAAACAAAGTATTGAAGTGTTTTTGTTTTTTTTTTGGCATCGGAGTTGCAGAGAGTAGTCAACTAGTTATTATCAGTAATTTTCTTTATACATTAAATTTGAAACTTTATTAATTGCCACTACACAAAATATTGATCAATGACCAATTGAAGTGTTTTTTTTACATTGGTGTTGCAGATGGTTCTCAACAAAAGCTATCAGTCATTTTCTTTACACATTAAATGTTTATGAAAACTTTATTATATGCCACTGCACAAAATATTGATCAACTTTACTTAAATTTTTAGGTTCAAACATTACTTCTCCACCCTTATAAAATAACTCATCCTACAAGCTTCCTTGACAGTGAAGAGCAAGAAATATCTAGATTATAGATTATTTTATTGTTGCAACGCACATAATAAACTTAGCTCAAAAAACTTTTAAACTACATTGCGTAAAACTTTGAGACTATATTGCGTAACTTGTGTGAACAAAAAATTAAAACATAATATAAACGTTGAATTTTTTACCAAAATGATACCTATGGATTATAAGGCTTATTTAACAAGGGAAAAAATACGTTTAGGATGAGTAAATAAAACACAAAATTGTTATTGAAAACTCGATTATTTGAAAAAGCGCAACACATTCACTTTGAATTTAGTATTATGTCCTCAAATTTTAACAATTTTTATGAAATTTCAATACTAGTAACGACATTTTCGATTGAAGAATGTTTTATAAAATCCTAATGTTAAATTCACAATTGTATACATAGTACATAAACAAAACATTTCTCAGTTAAATCAGCTTTACAGTAGCTTCAAATAATGATATAAAACAGTTGACAGAATTGTAGAAGCAAAACAAAAACAGCTAAGAGGAAAAACTCATAATGCAAGTACAATAATAATTTTATTATTCCTAACTAAACTTAACTAGATAAGAATGTATTGCATTTTTCCTATTTTGCATAATTTTAGAAATATAGATACATTACATACTTAAAGTAAATAAAAAATGCTTGTAGGAAAAGAAACAAAATAATGCACAGTCTATGTGCGTAGATCTTACTCATTACTACTATTGCCTATTTTATATTTATATCAACTATGTCAAAATATGTCTATACTATAATTGTATAAAACGTTACTGAATTATTACGAAATATGATTGAACATAAATTGTTTTGAACCTTGATATCTTTTAAGATACAAAAATAGAAAATACCACGAGAAATGTATTTTTAGTCTACAGTTCAGAGAGGAAGAATATTAATTTTGTTTTATTCAGTAACGTTTTAAAATATTGATGTCAAAAATATTTCGTTTACGTAAATCACAATGTCGAAAGAAATATTTTTTTTATAATTTAACAGCACCTACGTTTCAAAAATAATTTGTTCGATTAAATACTTTTAAATGATATACAAAAATACTGTTGACAGGACGCTATGAACTTCAGACGTACATAAATAAGACATCATATAAAAAAAAACGTGAAACAAATAATGTAACTTTCTAGTTTACACATTCATGTTGTACATTCTCACTAATATAGCATTTACATAATGTACTAAACAATTTATATTAATGATACCAAATATATAAAAAAACATACATATTTATAATATCCCACTAAACTACCTTCTTCGCAATTTTTAAACAAAAGTTGATAAGGTAGATCTAAGGATAGATGTTTAATGTTATCAAAATTATTCAAATCAAAAGATGTTTTCATTGAAATATTTTTTTTAGGAAATAATATAATTACCCAATTATAAAAATGACAGACAGTACAAAAAGGAAGATAAAACAAAACATTAAGAACCAACTCGACAAAGAATTTGAGTAATTTAATAATTAAACAACTCTTATACTCTGCAAGTAATTCTATCAAATGTTCTATCTTTCCATAAATGTGTAAAACTGCAACAATTGAAATATTATTTACATTATATGATAAAATAGAAGTATTCATATAAAAAGTGATAACATTACCTACACTTACATTTATATACGGGATGTCCCAGGGAACGGCAGTTAAGAACGTTGAAAACTATTGAAACCATTATCCAGACCTTAAAGTTTTTATTTAATGATGTTTTATTTTATTTAATGAAAGCGAAAGAAAGTGACGATGCATTTGAGCGAGAATCACGCAAAACTTACAGAACATCGGATAGAAATGTTGTATTCATGTATACATTGTATACATTTCCTTCTTATTATTTCAGAAAAAAGCTTGCGAACCCGCAGGCAAAAATGAGCTACTCTTTCATCTAAAATAATTTTGGATAATACCGAGACACCCAGTACTTTGACACTAAATACTAACGGACTTTTCGCATCAATATAGAAAAGTTAAAAACATGGCAACACTCAGAGACCGACATTATAATATATGAACCGACATTAAACTAGATTCAAATAGAAGTAATGTTTTTGTAATCTCTGAATGATTCCATCTTGCATTCACACAACCACACACTACGTCATACGTACTTCTGTACAGTTATTCTAAAACACTTGAGTAAATATGAAAAAAAAAAATTAAAATTTATGTTATACAAGAATTATACTCGAGTGATATTATTGCTGAATTTGTATCTTTATGTCGTTGAATATGCTAGAGCCATTGCTTGAATCTTTTAAAATATAATATTCCCATGTTATTTTATTAATTTTCTTAAATTTAGCGATTAAGAAAATAATGTTTGCAATACCATTTTAGCCTTGGCGTAAAAGCAACACCGATTTTTCTAACTAAAATCTAAAATACATGTTATTGCCATTTTACTACATAAGACGTGAAAGATATATTTTGTTAACAGATGAGATCAACCAAACTAACATGAACATCCGACAAAGTTATCTGCACACAATACACTTTATATATTGTTGGTCTGGGTGTTTACTATATATAATAAAAATATCTATCTATGTAATGTATTGTATTAAGTATATCAGTCATCTAGTACCCATAACACAAGCTCTGCTTAGCTTGGGGCTAGATGATGCTGTGTGGACTGTCCGGAATTATTTATTTATTTATTATTTATATAATAATAAACTTTATCAGAGATAATGTAATTAACTTTATCGAATCTAAAACCCAGGGACAGGTGGCAACACTTTTGCTTCTATATATTTTCTTCTATGGAGATAATTTTGTCAAGGATGCTAATGCTAGCTAGGCAAGACCTATTTAAGCTGCCTATATGAATTTCGTCTATGGTAACAATTGAGTTGTACCAAAGCTAAGGGACAGGACTGCCTACAACATTATAACGACACTATATAATTATCTCACTCACTTAAGTTTACCTACACATGAATATGGACCATGACAGTACAATATTTTGTACGTTCAAATACACCTAAGTCGCACAACCAGTTTCGAATCTTAAACAATGTGAATAAAATCGAAAACTGCATAGACTGGCCCGACTAAAGTAATAACAGGACATTAATAGTTTAGATTTCAATAATGGTCCACGTCAAAGAATACAATTATGAGAACAAATGTATATTTGAATAGCGGGCAGGCAAATTATATGTAGGTACGGTATTAAAATTAGCTAGCCATTTCTTTTTATATAACTTGCCTGTGGCACGTATACTAGATAAGATAGATAAGTATAATATACAAAATACTATATCAGTCGTCGTAACATGATCACAAATAAATCTATCTCAAAGCGTTATACTTTACAGCAGCTTAGCATGTAAGCTTCTGTATAACGCGAGATGAGAGATTTTATAAACAGAGTTCAGTTTTTCGACATTTGTGCTATTGTGAACTAAAATAACATACAGAACCCTGGAATGTTGGAAATTCGTTCGAAGTTAGAACATGTATCTCTTAAAACTACATCAAATGCGATCTACGACGGGACTAGCACCGCGACATGTCATTTCATCGAAAACTACGCAATGACAATTTTAAAACATACTAGATTTTTTTAAACAAAACAGAAAAAGATGTGAAAACCAAAAAATGAAAGATAAGGCCAAAATTTTGTAACACTTTTGTTTCAAATTAAATTCAAATTTGTCTTGATCACGTTTCCATAATAAATTTAAATAAAATAACATGTAGACGGAAAACTCGCCGTTTGAATTTAATCAATGAGTTACCAATCAATACTTGAACTAAAACGAACCGTATTTATAGAAAATAATATAAACTCTTAATTATTTTTTATGTCTAACTGTCTTGTACAGTCAAGATAATTTCTAAATTTCCTAAAAGTTCACTATCTTTAAACTTGAACTCGTTTGTAGCATGCCGATGATCTTCAGTCTTCATGGGTTTTGGTTTAACCTGCGTACAACGGAACGGGGGTAAGCGAAACGACCAATCAGAAGTCGAATCGGCCCCCTCTTCTTTCCTTCGGCTCACTTCACTTTTAAGGTTGCCATGACGATTGAAAACGTCAGAGTAATATATATTTTGATTGAAAACGTTGGCAACCCTAATTAGTTTAAATTCCTGCGTCGACACAAGATGCACAATACTATAATCTCCCTTATAAAAAAAAATAAACAACAAAAGAAAATCCGTCACGTTGCAACAACTTGAAAGGGTTGTGGAATGACTATAAGCGATCTTTACTAATCTGACTGAAGGTAAACTCGTTCACGTTAGTAAAAGCGAACGGTTAGATAAAAAAAAAGTTATTCTTAACACCGGGGATGCACGAGAGAGTGAAAAAGACATCTCTTCTCTCTCTTTCTCTAATACTTACAGATATCGATGAATCGCGTCACTATATTCGAAAGCTCTACGGAACAACACTCAAAGCATGGTATAATGCTTGCAGTCTTTGATCACACTTTGGATAGCGAAATAAAAATAACTAAAACAGCTCAACAGTAGGGAAATACATGCTTTGGTACTAAACATTACAGAAATTAGGGGGAATCTAACGCGTGGCTTTTCCTAATTTATTAAATAAAAAATGTCAACGGCGCAAAAGGGAGATAGGAAGTTACAGCATCGTGCATCCCCTGTATTGACGCGAATAATAAAATAAATAAAAAATAAATAGAGCACGGAATAAAGAGGGAGACAATTTCATCATTTAAAAAAACAAATACCAAGTAATAAAATACACATAAAATGATACCACAGAAACGAAACACGGATGGGTTAGATTTAGTGAAGATTATAAATTGTGTTCATGGTGTAATTATTTACAAATTTGACATTTAAAGTGAACGGATTAGAAGCCTTTTTGAGAATGTTAAATGTTCTCCATTCATTAGAAACGTTAGCTGAAGGAAGAAGTAATAAATACATAAGAAAGCTCACTATCAAATTGAAAAGAAGTCGAAAAATTGAGAAGTTATTTCCACTTTATTGAATTAATGAATGTCAAACACATTCTCAGAGAGACAAATAAAATCGACGAAATTCTAGTCGTCCACAACCCTTTTTCATAAAAAATCTATTTTCGAAATCTGTCAAGTCTAATAGAAATAAAATATAATATAAAACTAGCTATACTAGAGTGAGTGATATGAAATGAGAAAGAAGTGCACGTAAAGCAATGTGCTGTAGCTAACATAAATATGCTTAGCGTGAATTTGATGTTTTCTATATTTCGAAATATTTTTGTGTTAATAAAAAATTAAGATAATATAAAAAACCACGTCTGAACTTATTAATCTTTTATATGGAAGAAAACTAAAACAATAGTTAAAAAGTAACACAAAAATATTTTCCCTCATGAAATAATGTAGGTGTATGATTTGTTTCAAAGCGGATGATGATAAATAAATATACATATCACCGTTGTTAATATAAATGTAGGTGTATCGATTATTCACGATATGGATGTTTGTTAGTTTATGAGTTTCTTAGAATTATTGTTAGTTACGGTTACACCATTGATTTTTGATAAATATTTGACTCTTTAGTACCAAGTGCGTTTTTTATTATTTTCAAATCCTATTTGCTCATATTCAAGTCAAATATTTGCTATCCCATATTTCCCCTTTTAAGAATATTAAACCCTTTTGAATGATGATTTGAAATGACATTCTCATAGCATATATTTAGGAAACTATATTATTATATACATTTACATTTCAGACATTTAGGTCGAACAGAGTTTACCACAGAACGTCAATAAAGTTCGGACATTTGAAGTCTAGTTTTGATAATTTTGACTATGAGAATGCCACATCTGATACAGGTTTTGAGAATATTCTTACCGTTTGGAGAACCTCGAAGACAGCTTGGAGAAGAAGGAAGGCCGCGCCTGGTGTGGGGACCCGCCGTCGCCGTACGCGCCGCTCGCGCCCCGGGACCGGGTTTGACCTTTATTATTAGAAGTATAGGGGTTAGGTTTGCTTGATATTGGATAAATACGATTCAATATGAACGTGTCTGCTTATGCCGCCATGTAGTCTTAAATGGTTCTGGAAAAATATCCGACCCACAACTCACAAACAAACAAATTTTACCTCTATACACCTAATATTAGAATAGAATTAAGCACATAAGATTTCTGATTCAACATCACAAATGGAGCTGAGTAGGTTTATACGATTTAACGTAACCGATCCGAGCGTGACGTCAGTTTACCCGATTTAGCGTAACCGATCGTGACGGTGCAGTTTCACTGTTTAGGAGAAGCGTACCTAATTTATATTGAACATCAACTTTCATTCATGCCACGCTCAAATCTAAGCAGCACTGTTTAGAACAAGACTCTCAAACTGTGATTGTTTTGCAACCACCGACCAAAGTCGCGGGTTAATGTTATAATTAACCTAATTTTAGGTGTCTGTGCTTGTAAATGCACAGTGACATTGAAATCCTTGTGTTTTTATTCGACGAAAGACGAACCCTGCGCCAAAGTTTATAATAGTAAACCTAAATAACCCAAAGTGTGACACAGTAAATCAACAGCCACAAACAATCCCCTACCTGAATGAAACGTGGACCTTGAAGGCACATTCCTGGGGAACACGAGCGGGTTGGGGAACTCCCTCTGCCGCGCCGCAGCCGTGGCTCCCGTGCCGCCGGCGCCTGTTGACAACTGCGTGTTCAGGCTGGAAGAGAAATGAACCTTGTTATGATAGGGTTAAGGTAGAAATTCAGAATCTTATGATAGGTTTAGAGCGTCTGGAAGAGGTATGGACCTTGTTATGATAGGTTTAGAGCTTATGTTAAGAATGTAGGCTTGGGGACCATATTACTGACTTTTTAGTGTAGTTTAGGCAACTGGGGCTAACACATAATTATTTGAACAAGAACTCTCATAAATGTTATTTTAATACTTCATAATTTCAGACAAATTGTTATGTACTGTATTATTATATTATATACATATTCGGTGATGAACAAATCACAATTAATTGATTACTCTACAAGAAATCATGATGAAAGTGTTCATAACAAAAATTTGAGATTTGAGGAAATATACTAACGAACTTTGGTAAATCTTCTTTATTTGTTTATTTATTGCACTGTCATGTAAGACTAGATTATACTGTGTAGATTGTCTAGAATTATTCATATTTATTTATTTATTAAGTATTAGGTTCATTACCGGTGATCTTAACCATAATGTACTGTTGTGATCAATATAATGATTTTATAAATCTTGTTGATCTAGAGAAGTAAGTATACAGATTTTTGAGCAATAAACGCATTTAAGACAACTCACTCGAGAAAGGAAACAATACATTACGTGGATACAAGACACGTTAAAATAATAAATATTATGCTACAACAAATTACAACTAAAATCGAACTATATACTGTTTTAACAATTCTACTGAACTCTAATATACAAAGTGACTAAAACAAAACAACGTGTGCGTGAGATTTAAAAAATACATGAACAAAACTACAGTAATATAAAAAATACGTAGGTAGGTACACTATATATCTAGGTGCTTAGAATAAATACACAACTACTATCTACTACCTAGATTGTGCAAAAGGGAAATATAAATTTTCCGATCATTCTGAAGTTAGTAGCTAGTTAATGGATGGTTTTATCTTTGTTACATTTAAATAATGATTGTTATCTAAGCATTATTATTGAATCACTAACTCCAGAGTGATCAAAGTAAAAAACCGAAAAACAAATGGTAAGAAAACAATGACACAAAAATAATAGTAGTAAAAAGCTTAAAACAAATAATAAAACCCAATACAATTGTTGTAAATACGAGCAAATAAATACAACATTTTTAATCTTACAAAATATCTTGACGATTTGCATAACAACTTTTAATACGCATAAAATTTAACAAAATTTCAAACTGAATTTAATGTGTTGAAGTTAAAATAACTAACTTCGTTTTAACAAGTTAGTTGGTAGTGCAAAAACAATCGTAAAATGGCCATTGTTGTAAATATAATTAAAAAAAGCCGTCAACTAAAACTCATAAGAATTATAAACAAAACTTAAAAACTAAATACAACATTGCAAAACCATAGCAAAAGCAGTCAATCCTACTGAGCCAATATTTTATAATTTACCATCGGGCGGTACGTTATCTTCATTTGCACATAATACAAAACTTAGACTAAAACATCTATGTAAATTTCATCTCATAACCGTGGATAGTAAATTAAAAAATAAAACATCTGTAATGCATACAATTCTATAGTTACACTTATTTTCCTATAACACCGTGATGGTAAAAACGTGCAGAGCCTTAGTAAATTGAGCACCGTTTTAGCTTATTGTACTGAACAGTTCTGAGCGAATATTTTTTCACAAAAGTAAATTCATTTGTATAAATGAAAATTAAATAATACGCTCTGATAAATTTCAGAAAAAAATGTTCGCTCACCACTCTCAGTAGGGCTGTACGAATATATTCGATAGAATCCGATTCTGTAGTTTCTTTATTGATTTTTATTTTATTTATTTTTTCATTGTCAATGTTTTTTTTATTGTCATCTGAATGCGTTGAAAAAAATATGGAATTTACAAAGAATCGTGAAAAATTTTGGGCCAAATTTGAATGTATTCGATGGGGATCAAATAGTTTTTTTTTTGCGATTTATCTAATAATTCTAGGGGTCTTTTAAGACATTTAAAGGGTCGGCAACGCTCGTGTTATGTCCCTGATGTTGCAGGTTGTCCATAGGCTGCGGTAACCGTTTTCCATCAGACGGGCCGCATGCTGGTTTGCCACCTCGTTACTTTGGTGTTTATTTATTAATTAGATTTAAGTTTATTTAAATGTATGATACTATTTTAGTCCAATAAAGTGTTCATTTATTCACTTATTGTTGGTGGTACAAAAATTTGAAAAAAGTCCGGTTTTTTTCAACACATCAAAATATCAACAAAAAAATCTGGTATTTTTTGACAAACCGTGAAAACGATCAAAACCAATCTTATCGAATACACACAGCCAGGAAGTAAAAAGTAAATTATAAAAGAGGCCTCAATCTAGTGCGCTACCTCGGCCTAGAATACACACAGCCAGGAAGTAAAAAGTTAATTATAAAAGAGGCCTCAATCGCTACCTCGGCCTAGGCTTGTCCAACTCGCGCGCTGACGCGTTGTGCGCCTGCGCATCGGCGAGAGGCGGCGCGCCGCTGGCCGACGATATGGAGGCACTCTTCACGTGCGTCTTCGTTCCCGCTGAGCCGTTCTTCTCTACGGTGCTATAGCGATGGTAGGTTAGACTTAAAGTTTTTTAAACTTACGCGATCAGAACACATTATAATAGTACATTATTATTATATGTCATCCCGTGACCACGGCAGTGTGTAAACCTGTCGAAACGTCGGGAATAAATAAATAAATAATAGGTAAATAAACGCGATGAATACCCGTACATAAATATATATAATAATAGGTTAGACTTACATATAGCTCAGAGCTCGTAAGCAATCGGAGTGTGTCTCTATTTTGAGATTTTTATGGAAGTCTTTATTAACAACGTAAATTACAAACAAGGGTATATGTAAACAAGTTAAAACTAGTATATAGAATTGAAACAATTGAGCTACAACCTAACGTCTGCATTTGCAGACGGTTGCAAACAGTCTAAAGGTAGCTCACAAATTCATTGCTAAAAATGATTTCACCCCTTTCTATAACATCACGGCGACTTTCAACTCCTATTTCCATTCGCTTTTTCTAGTGGAAAAAGATTGAAGCGAAGAGATATTCAATATACACCATATTTCTAACATCAATTTTTTAGTAATTTATAGTTTAAAATTGGACATGTCCAAGTGCTTATTTTGTAAGCCTAAAGAAATAAAATTATTGAATTCTGATTTCTATTACTAACTTCGGATCTCCTCAGTTCTATCTCGCAAGAGACTCTAATCAGTAAATCAACAAGAGACTCTAGGCAGAGTCCTTTCAATTGATCTCTGTAATTGGTGTATATTTAATTGGTGTACACTCAGTAAATCAACAAGAGGCAGAGTCCTTTCAATTGATCTCTGTAACTGGTGTATGGTGATACATACCTTGGCGGGAGGTCGTTGGGTGGCGACAGCTTAGTCGGTGGTGTCTCGGTCGTGGCACGACGCGCGCCTCCGCTCGTGAGGGTGCGGGATCGAGTCTCCAGTTTAGGCTGGGCACTGCTTGGCCGGGTTGTGCTGCCAGCCACCTAGCAAATGAACAAGAAGGTAACAATCAAAACCTAAAACTTTACATAATCCTACTATTAGTATAAAGACGAACATTTTTAAGTATGGATGGATGGATGTTTTTTTTATTTTTATTTTATTTTATTAAGATGCACAAAACATAAAATAATCACATAAAATAAAGTACTTAAAAATATGGATTTTGAACTTAATTATTTCACGAATTATGTGCATACAGAGAGTAAGCGAGCAAAATAACGTTAAAAATAGAAAAGGAACATAAGTAATTAAAAATAAAAATTAAAAACTATTTATAAGGATGTTTGTTATTCTTTCACGCAAAAACGAATGAACGGATATGGATGAAATTTGGCACAGAGATAGATTATAGGCTATATTTTATCCCGGATTTCCCACGGGCACGGGAATTACCGCGGGTGAAACCGCGAGGCACTGCAAGTAATAAATAACAATGATGGAAAATTATGACCGACCCCACTTGTGAGATAAGGTCTGGGAGAAGAAGAATAATGCTGGAGAATCCACACAGCATAATCTAGCATCAAGCTAAGCAAAGCTTGTGTTATGGGTACTAGATGACTGATACACATAATACAAATCATTACATTGATAAGACTCATTAGGGGAGGCCTATGTCCAGCAGTGGACTAATATAGGCTGATGATGATGATGATGATGATTACATTGATAAAATGAATGAAGAAGAAACAGAGACGTTTGGTTAAAGAAAAATTTATAAATTTGGACTGTTTAGGCTGGGTTATTGAAGAATGAAATCAATTATTGTGTGTATTCATTTGAATAATAGCCCAGCTGTTTAAAGCTAAAAAAGGCGCATTCAGTCAACAACAACTACTTAGCTATCAAAGCCTTTTAAGTTTTTGTCGCTGTGGGTAGTCCAGCTTTAGAAGACCTTCGGTCCAGAAGAATCGCTTAGCTATCAAAGCTTTTTAAGTCTTTCGCTTTGTGTGTCATCCAGCTTAACAGGTCCACAAGAACTGCTAAGCTATCAAATCTTTTTAAGGCTTTGTCACTGTGTGTAGGTCCGGCTTTACCACAAATGTAGGATTTTTAGATATAAGCATATATTACCTGCATCTGAGCAATTCTCGCTGTGTTCTCCTTGATTGACGCCGAGTCGATTGTGTTCTGAAATACCAAACATTGAGACATAAGATCTAAAGATCAGTCAATAATAACAAAGAAATACCCTCATTTTATAGGATTTCCCTTGAATTAAAAAGGGGATGTTTTGTTTTTTCTGTGATACAGACTACCTAAACCTAGTGCGAGGATTTTTTGTGAAATATTTTGTAAAAAAATACTTCAACAATATTTCGCATAACAGGAAGGCTCTTTATCTAGGAAAATGACTTGTGATGAAAATCAACAGTGGAAAGAAACGCTATGAGCTACCAAAATGTGCAGAGATAAACTTTGAATATGATCTTTTGCTATCGTAAATATTTCACACATAATCGGGAAAATTTTCGGATCTTCCTTTGAAATTTGAAGGAAAAACTGCAAATATATAAAATATTCATGAAATTTAGTTAAACAATATTTACCTGTCTTTTGAAATTCGATGTCGTCGTCGTAGCGGTTGACGTCGTGTTATTGGCAGCCGTGGTCGTTGTTCCGACTGCGAAAAACAAACCAAATTAAAATGGTGTAAAAAACTGACGCTGTAATTTAAAATCATGTTACAAAACAAAATTAACGTAGTAATGATGTAAAAAATAAAAAGCGTTAGTACGCACATAGTAAAAGCAAACAGAACTGAAAATGTGAATGGTCAACGAATAACCAAGGACATTGAAAGAATATTGTATGCTTTACACCCAGCAATTTTGTAGAAAGTACGAAATACAGTCACAATGTATGAAGTGTAATAATGTCCCCATATTATTATATAATTTCAGATGTTTGATTGAGTGGATAATTCATCAAGGTAGATGTGTCCAGTATCTTGTTAGACGAATCTTGAATCTTGCTTCTTTTATGTTATGCTAGTGAGAGGCAACCCTCTATACAATTCATTCTAAACTAAATAAATAAATAAATTCTAAATTAGATAAGAAGTCGGCAAACAGTAACTTTGAACTTGTCTTGTGTGGAACATGAATCGAACTTGACAACGTGCTTGTTTTGTAAGCCTAAAGAAATAAAGTTATTGATCGTGAGTGATCGGGTGGGTATGTCATGAATCGGGTGGGTGCGTCATGTCATGAGTCGGCTGGTTGGATGAGTCATTAATAATGTATAGTGGCTAAGACCAGAGTAGTGTGTTATATAGCGTTTGTCTTGCGTGAGAGATAGGATGGATGATGCATGTATGTGGTGTCTGCAATACCTTGCGTGTTCAAGACCTCAGCACCTGAGCTGGCGCGTGTCATGTCATGAGTCGGCTGGTTGTAAATAATGTATAGTGGCTGAGACCAGAGTAGTGTGTTATGTAATAGCATTTGTCTTGCGTGAGAGATAGGATGGATGATGCATGTATGTGGTGTCTGCAATACCTTACGTCCTCAAGACCTCAGCCCCTGAGCTGGCGCGTGTCATGTCATGAGTCAGCTGGTTGTATGAGTCATAAATAATGTATAGTGGCTAAGACCAGAGTAGTGTGTTATATAATAGCATTTGTCTTGCGTGAGAGATAGGATGGATGATGCATGTATGGTGTCTGCAATACCTTGCGTCCTCAAGACCATAAATCATGTGTAGTAGCTAAGACCATAGTACTGTTAAAGTTGAAAACACACAGAAGCCGGAGGCGGAGCGGAGGCGAAGTCGTGCTAGTTGTATTCTATTGAATCATATGAAAGCCTACACACACACCGCAGGCGGTGGTAGCGCGGTGCCATAGGAAAAACCGCCACGCCTTCGCCTCCGTTCCGTCTCCGGCTTCTGTGTGTTTTCAACTTAAGTGTTATGTAATAGCATTTGTCTTGCGTGAGAGATAGGATGGATGATGCATGTATGGTGTCTGCAATACCTTGCGTCCTTGGTCTTGAGACCATAAATCACGTGTAGTGGCTAAGACCATAGTACTGTTAAAGTTGAAAACACACAGAAGCCGGAGGCGGAGCGGAGGCGAAGTCGTGCTAGTTGTATTCTATTGAATCATATGAAAGCCTACACACACACCGCAGGCGGTGGTAGCGCGGTGCCATAGGAAAAACCGCCACGCCTTCGCCTCCGCTCCGCCTCCGGCTTCTGTGTGTTTTCAACTTAAGTGTTACGTAATAGCATTTGTCTTGCGTGAGAGATAGGATGGATGATGCATGTATGTGGTGTCTGCAATACCTTGCGTCCTCAAGACCTCAGCCCCTGAGCTGGCGCGTGTCATGTCATGAGTCAGCTGGTTGTATGAGTCATAAATAATGTATAGTGGCTAAGACCAGAGTAGTGTGTTATGTAATAGCATTTGTCTTGCGTGAGAGATAGGATGGATGATGCATGTTTGTGGTGTCAATACCTTGCGTCCTCAAGACCTCAGCGCCTGAGCTGGCGCGGCGGCTGGCGGCGGGGCGGGCGCTGGCCGAGATGCTCCGCTGCACGCCGCGGTGGCCGGGCGAGCCACCAGCCACGCAGCCACCGCCTACAGTAACGGACGGTCAAAATGCGACGATCACAGTGATGCCCATTACCATATAATTTATGGTATAACAAGGGAGATAACAATTCGGGGAAAGGGTCAAGAGGAAGTTTTGACGTACAGTGGCGATCAAAATACTATCGGAATATTAGGATGTTTGTAAGGGAAATACGTTGGTCAGGTGGAATATTTGGACAATAATTTTGACGTACAGTTGCGATCATAATACGATCAGAATATTAGGATGTTTGTAAGGGAAATACGTTATCAGAATATTAGGATGTTTGTAAGGGAAATAAGTTGGTCAGGTGGAATATTTGGAAAATAATGTTTACGTACAGTGGCGATCAGAATACGATCAGAATATTAGGATGTTTGTAAGGGAAATACGTTTCGGGAGAGATTCAGACGCATAGTCTGAGAAATACTTGACTACTAGACGTGTTTAGTAATGAAGTAAACCAATGTATGACGATCACAATGATATCTATTGACAGGGGCTACTCCCCTGTCAATAGAGATTCAGACGCATAGTCTGAGAAATACTTGACTACTAGACGTGTTTAGTAATGAAGTAAACCAATGTATGACGATCACAATGATATCTATTGACAGGGGCTACTCCCCTGTCAATAGATATCATTGTGATAGATGCCTCTTGTTGGGGACACCAACCGGGATGAATTCTTGGTGTAGGAATACCATTTGGTGAGAATATGGGGGAATCAAAGTCAGGGTAGATTTGACACGAAAGACTTACAGAACTGAACTGTGATCATATTGGCAGATCGTTTTGCCGATTGACCGTTCAGATTTGACGAACATTCAGTCAGTCACTTTATTCGTAGTCTGTCAAATTTTGTACGTCAAAGAAATTAAATACATTAAGATCATCGCACGATAAGTATCGAAGTGTGATCTGAACTGACTACTCGGGAGTGAATTATGTCGTTTGGGAGCACATTTTAGTATGATAAAGCACAAATAACTGGACAGTATATGAAGCATTACTATACGGCACTAATGAACATGTTACCCAGTTAGATAAAAAGCTAAGCCTGAATTATGGCCGACTAACCCAAGCGTTTATAAAGCTCGGATTAAAGATTAGAAATATCCAATCGTCGAGATTTTTTGAGATATTCAACCATAAAGTAAGTTTGTCGAGTTTTCTCAATCATATTTTTACATATTTACAATACAGCCTCTTATAATTTTTTGATTTTCAATATTCAATTTCTTAATGAGACACCCTTTATAATTAAAAACAAACATCGTTGATCCCCACTACAGTGTTTAGACTGTATGTTTTGACGTTAATGAATTATAAGTATAATCGGATCTCTCCTAATGCAATATTAGTTATTTTTTAAGGACACCGAGAGGCCGGTCATAACGACCAACAAACATTTCTAACGTTCCAAATTTTAGAACTGACTTCTACGTTCTGTATATTAACCTTTTTTTTATAAACACATAAATATACATAGTAATAGATACCTGAATGTGAGTTTGCTTGTGTGTTAGCTCCCGGAGCCTGGTTACCGGCCGCTGTCCGGAGAGACAGGGATGATCCGGACCGGCTTCCATCCGATTCCGGCTGTCGAATTAAATAATATTCATTAATTAAGTTTTTTAAACTTACGCGATCAGAACACATTATTATAAATATTTATGTACGATCATCCCGTGACCACGACAGTGTGTAAACCTACATAACCGTACATAAATATTTATAATAATTCATTAATTAATTAAATTATTTCAAATAAGATTATCGCTCGGTGAGATTTGAACAAAACAGTTTTTCTATGATGGTATCTTTTACCATTATCGGATTTGAGACTAGGGTAAAGTCCGGATTTTTGTCCTATGAGGGATTCGTGCCTAAAAAAAACACAATATTTGAAAATAGGCATATACTTTTGATAGGCTTACTACGAGTATGTAGTCTAGAAAATAAGCTGAATAAACCAATAAACACTTTATTGCTATTTATATAGATACTAACTCCATGTTGGGGCAGTTCTGAGGCAATAATCCGGACTTTCATAATCACCATCAACCTATATCAGTCCACTGCTGGATAGGCCTCCCCTAATGAACGCCATAGCGCCTTGTCTTCAGCTTGCCTCATCCAGCATCTGCCAAAAGTCATTGGGGGAGGCCTATGTCCAGCTGTGGACTAATATAGGTTGATGATGATTAGCGATTTAGAAATCGGTCTTTAGCTCTTTCTAAACAATCAATTATTCTTTCATCTTCTTCCCCTACTATCCCAAAAAGATAACATTACTCACATCAGTACTTTTCCTTCCCAGCAGTAGATACGTCGCGAATACATCGTCATACTTCGCTTCCGCGAGTGAGTATTCAATCTCTTGTCTATTATACCCGAGGCATACTAGCGCCTCTGAAAAAAAAACATTCTGATTATATAATCTGTATCTATATCTTGTATCTCCAAGTCATAATTACGACCTGGAGATACAAGACTTTGAAGATCCGAACAGCTGATAGACCATTTATGAAATTCCGCTGATGACTCGTTCAGACTATTTTCGGTTCTTTTTCAGCGCGAATGCAGCAAATGAGCGGCGATAGTAGACTGAGCAAGTCATTCGCAATGACATAAATTGACAAACAGCTGTTGATCCGAAAACCAAAATTATTGGGAATAATTAAATTACTCCTCGTTTGAATGAAAATGTCTGAACATTACACTCTTTTTACATACTTTTATCCAAATAGGGTATACATAGTTTTGGTGTTCGGATTAAAAACGCTTTGTTTTAGTTAGGACAACATCGACAACGTTTCTAGTACACGAAGCTTATACATAGAATCTGATAAACTATATTTAGGTGATATTTAATAATAAAACACAAAAAACACACTAAAACCTAAGGTTACGTACAAATAAGCAAGCATGGCATTTTGAGATTTTCGAAAGAAGACATTTTGGGACTTAAAAGTTTCGATGGATGGAGAATGCCCAAATTTCTTGTACTAAATTCCTCCTAAATTAAAGTCGTAAATTTATGGACTGGATACAAAGCTCTATCCTTTATATGTACAATGTATATCAAAGGAGAACATGCACATCTTAAGATCTCCATAATGCTCAGGTATTTTTAAAAGCATGCATGCACAATGCCCACTTTGGCTTTGTCTTTTTGGCACAGACAAAAAGCGGTATTTTACTTTGTTTCGGTTTTCTGACACACATGCAAGACAGTTACATCACATCTAAACACTCGTTATAACGTACCAACTTGAGCTGTTGTATTAGCGATGCATGAAATACATAAAACTGAGTTAGTCTTTGGTCCGACCGCACACCAAGACTCTATGCTTTATGGTAGATTCTATAGTTTATGAAAGGGTTTATTTACTCTGGTTTTTAAATTAAAATCAAAGTAGCAGAATGCTACACTTATATAATAGTGTTTGATGATTGCTTAATTATTTTGATCGGTTGACTAATAAATGATGCGATCGGCAGGTTTTAGTGCCAATTCGGCTGTCGCAAAACTATTTAGAAAACGCTAAAAATGTTGCCACTGAAAGTATTTTCCGTCTTTTTAAATTAATTCCGTTTCGTCGATATCATACTGACATTCCCTTCTATTAAAATCACACAGAGGGGGAAATTTTGCAATACTATTTAAACATGATAGCTTTAAACTTCATAATATACAAGCTCTGTTTACATAAGTGGGGTTAGATGATAATGTGTGGGTAGACCAGCGTTTTTTATGGTATTTCATTGTTTACATTGTCGATCTTAAATATAAAAACCAGAGTATAAACAAGATATGTTTGCAAATCAAAGTTGCAGCCAGGCATGCATTTTATTTTTAAATTTTGAAGTGGAAATGGATTTCACGAAGAAGATTTAGGGATAGATGAAATTGAGCAGTACCTTTATTTCTTTCCTCTTTTAGTCAAAAGAAAAAAGAAAAATACATGTTACATTAGATAAAATCAGACCAATACACGAAAAAGTTTGAACAATTTTGAAATCAAATTTTCAACTACTATTTTAGACTTTAAACTTAAACTCACAATGACAGCCCAATATAACAAGACTATATCCTATGTTTTTTTGGAGGAAATTTACTAATTTGTCCTTTATAAAGTACAAGAAGCTGATGTGCGGTGTGACCGGTTAGTAAAAATGTTCAACAGTGGATTTAGCATCAATAGCCTTGGGGTTATGGTGCATAAGCGTTTAGCTTAGCTTTGTACACATGAGTATAAATACTTGTCCGTAAATACTTGCTGTAAGTACAAATACAGCTATACGTATATTGATATTACTAGCTTTTGTACGCAATTTTATTACACCATTTCATCTCATTTCCTTCAGAGAGTAAAGAGTAAATCTTTCCACGCTTTTTGGAGAACAAAACATCCGCATTTAGCTTCAATAGGCAATGAATCGATTGGAATCCTAGAATCTCTTTTAAATTACCTCCTCTGTCCCATTTTTTATCTCACTAGTAACAGACTAGAAGCAAATTATTTCGAGGACTGAAAAAGTTCAACGAAGTTTCAAATTTGTAAGTTACACCCGCATCCGGCTATAAAGAAATATGTTATTTAACAATATACCTATCCACGGTATCCGTTTGCAGTCTTCAGTTGAGTTTTGTTTTTTGACTACAATAATATTTTGTTTTAAACGCAATGTCATTAAAATGTAAGTAATAAGCGAATGTGAGCACCAATACAAACCAACAACGCTACATTGTCAAAAATGTGTATTCTTTTATAAATACTGCCGAATTCGGGATTAACTTACAGCAAAACTCAACACAAAGCACGATTCCATTTTATTGAAGCTTTGTTACTTATAGAATTGACGCTCAATTATACGCTTGTGGTCTGACTTATCAATTTGACGCATCACCGCTAAAATGTTGATCTCGTACCGCATTATATTTGACGCTTTTCTTACAAAGGTGACGCTTTGCTACTTATAAAGTTGACGCTTTTCTTCTCATAAAGTTGACGCTATGCTACTTTTAAATTTGACGCTTTGATACTTATAAAGTTGACGCTTTGATACTTATAAAGTTGACGTTCTTATAAAGTTGACGCTTCATTGCTAATGAGGTTGACGCTTACCTATCCGCTTGTGGTCCTTGAAGTCCTGCTGCGGTTCTATGAACGGCCTCAGTTCGTCCTCCTCATATCCCGTGTTCATCCACTTGTCCCTCATTATAGCTTCTAACGACGCGCGCTTCGCAGGGTTTAGAACTAGGAATTTCTTTAGCAAGTTCTCACAATCCGTTGACATGTAGAATGGTATTCTGGAATATGTGAAAATAAGGATAAATTCAAAGTTAAAGCAAAGTCGTGAAGATAGAGTTACTTATATAATTATAAATGTTATGTTGTCAAGCGAGCTACACAAGCTCAACAATCCACGTTTTCTCCAATCAGGCTGTATCTGTATTTTTGACCACAATCATCTCTGATCATCCGCCGAAAGAAGAAGAAACCTATACACCCTTGTCTTGAAAAATACTCAGATAAAAATAGGGGAAAACAGAGACAGCGTGTTCCAAATTTCATCAGCAGCAGGAATTATAAGTTAGGGGGAGAACCGCCAATGAAATCTCTATACAATAAGGACGCATTGCGTCTGCTACTAAAGTGGAAGAGAGATGATGGTACGAAAAGTCCAGAAAACAGAGACAGCGTGTTCCAAACATCATCAGCAGTCTATAGGAATGGTAAGTTATAAGAGAACCGCTGATGGAATCTCCGTACGAGAAGGACGCCTTGCATCTGCTTGTCCTAAAATGAAAAAGAGATGATGATGACGGTGCTTAAACCCAGGGAAAAAAGAGACAGCGTGATCCAAACTTCATCAGCAGTCGATAGTAAGGATATGTTAGAAGAGAACAGCTGATGGAATCTTCATCCGATAAGAACGCCTTGCGGCTACTTGTCCTAAAGTGGAAGAGAGATGATGATGATGATGCAAATACCCAGGGAAAAAAGACAGCCTGTTCAAAACTTCATCAGAAGCAGGAATGATAAGTTAGAAGAGAACCGCTGATGGAATCTCCATACGATAAGGGCACCTTGCGCCTGCTTGTCCTAAAGTGGAAGCGAGATGACGGTACAGAAGACCCAGGTAAAATTAGGGAAAAACAGAGACAGCTTTCAAACTTCACCAGCAAGCGATAGGAATGATATGTTAGAAGAGAACCACTCATGGAATCTCCATACGATAAGAAAACCGGTTGTCCTAAAGTGTAAGAGAGATGACGGTACCTGTATTTGCCCCGCAGCACCCTTTCCCTCAGCTCCCGCAGCGTGGAGCCGTCGAAGGGCAGAGACCCGGAGACGAGCGTGTATAGGATCACTCCGAGCGACCACACGTCAACTTCGGGACCGTCGTACTTCTTGCCTGGAATCATCGCGGAGAAATTGTATCATTTCTACTCACACGCGGATCTTAGATTTAGGAATTGAGATTTCAGAACCCAACGAAATCCAAATCTTACACATTCACGTATAAAGACACACAGAAAACAGTCAAACGTCTCGAGAGTCTACTGTTTTTGGCGTAGTGTAGAGTAGACCTAAGGGAAACAGGAGGAAGGAGGATGACGATGAAAGGGGTTATAAGCCGTCACACACAGAAGTCGTGGCCGGGCTGAAGGCGAAGACTAGGGTTATATCTTATTGGTACCGCACCGCCGCCGCCTCCGGTATATGTGTTCTTTCATATGATTCAATAGGATACAACTCGCACGCCTTTGCCTCCGGCCCGGACATGGTTTCTATGTGTCACGGCTTATTACCCCTTTCATCGTCATCCTCCTTCCTACTCTTTCCCTTAAGTCTACTCTACATCACGCCAAAAACAGTAGACTCCCGAGACGTTTGACCGGGCCTCAGAGCTGATGAGCGGCATTCTGGCATCGAATCCAGACGATGCCCACATCGGGGTGTTCAGGGTGTTCATATACCTTTGTAGGTAGGCATAATCTTGACTCGATAACCCGCATAGATGCATAGTTCTAGGTCTTGATTATCGTAAGTCTACTTTGATCCCGAACAAACGTGAGCAGGACTGTGGGCATAGTGAAATAAAGGTTGTTGTCTATGTAGGAGTCTACATATGTACATTTGTTCAGTTCGTTCTATTGCAGTGTAAATGCATGCCTCTCTTCTTCCATTACTTTTTTACTATAGATCTAAGTTTACCGTAAGTCCGTATAAAATGTAGTTGGTTCCACTGTCTACTCTGAAGAGATACCATATATACGTGCGGGATTCAGTAATGACAGTTTGGTTACAATCTGGTGGTGGTCTTATGAGGCATCTCTGAAGACATACCTTGGAATAACTCTGGTGCAGCGTAAGGCGGACTTCCGCAGAAGGTATCCAGTTTGGATCCGGGAGTGAACTCGTTCGAGAAGCCAAAGTCAGCTATTTTGATGTTCATCTCCCCGTCTAGTAGGAGATTCTCCGCCTGGAATTGTGTAAGTTATTTATCAAATGATGATTTTGAATGGATGAAGTACTTGCCACTAGTTTAAGATTCTTGCTATTATTTTACTTTAATTTTCTCATTGCCATTAAATTATTCTAGTCAATAGCAGTATTTTTCTACAATTGGCCACCATAATTGGCAACACACCAGGTGTTACGTACGTTCTGATATGATTGAAATATGTTCAAAAAGGAAGACGGGTATAAGGCGCTGACTTTATTAAAAATACATGTTGTCCAGAAATGTTTACGAGATAACTCAGATATAGTTCTTCTATTAGCGCGTAAGTAAGGCCCTGGAAGATCCTTGAATCTAGGGATCCCTGAACTTATCAGAAGATCATCAGTATCAGTCAGTAGACTATTACAGGTAGGGAGAGATGTCTTCTTTTGCAGGCTAGCTCAATCGATTCTATTTAACACTCATTAGATTTGGTTCTCATACACTGTCAAACGGACTCCATAAGCAAATACACTGATTAAATCATGTGATCAACCGCTCCCAGGGTCCTTTCGGAATAATTTCAACTGACCCCTTGCATCGAATATGAACATAAAATACCTTGAGATCCCTGTGTATGATCCGCTTCTGGTGGCAGTATTGTACCGCGGAGACGATCTGCCGGAACTTGGCTCTCGCCTCCTTTTCCTTCATGCGACCGTGTAGCACTAGGTAGTCGAATACCTGTAATGGAAACGAGGATTTTGTTGGATAAAACATGGATTAACAATTTCAATATCCATGACGCACTTTCGCACACTTGCCAAAGGTCCTGTCAGAAAACCAGCGTTGCTCAACTCTGTGTGGAGCAACATTATGCTGAGACGGGACCTATTGGTTCGCTGATTAGGTACACCTGCTGTTATTCTATACCTAACAAATAGTAGGTGGGTAGGTTATTATTAATTAGTTCATATAATAATATAAGTAATTAAGTGTCTAAGTAAATAATTTTTATGTTAATAGTATCTACCTACCTAATTTTTAAGCTGCGAACTAATAAACGTGTTTTCTTTCTTTCTTTCACTTTAACGTAATCGTTATCGCATTTGTAGTTGCGCGGTGCGGTTTGCACCGCGGAATCTAAACTTCACACTATTATTATAAAAATGCGAAAGTTTGGATGGATGGATGTTAATTAAAATCAGACCACTTAGGTCAACTAATTAAAATTAACTTTAAAATAAATAGTTAAAATTGTAAAAAGAAAATAAATTACATACCAGTGACCACACATCGATTTGAAAAGTTAAAATTGGATTGGGAATCTAAACCAGGCCCTAATTACTCGGACAACAACCCAAATGAGTCATATAGTAGTTTTTTTAACAAATTCACATATGCATTCAATTCAATATTTACACCTAGGTCGATTGTGGTCTCTGAAAAACTTAAGTTTAGCGAGTGGGCAACAGTAGGTATACATAAAAGTAGACATAAGTTGTATGAACTGTATAGTGAAAAACAATCCAATTTTAGCGAGGAGTTCAAAGAAAAAGTTAGAAATTACTCAAAAATGTTTCGTAAAGTTTGTCAAATAGCTAAGTCAAACTACATTAGCTCAAAAATAAGAAATAGTGAAAATGTATTAAAATCAACGTGGAAAATAATAAATAGTGAGACTGGAAAAGTTAGTACCCATATAAATGAATACAATTTAAAAATTAATGATTGCTTAGTCAAAAATGATGTTGAGGTAGCCCAAACATTAGAAAACTTTTTTACTAACATTCCAATCTCTACTACAAAAAGTCTGAACTCCTCTAAAGTAATCGCTGAGTATTTACTCACAGTGAATGTACCTAAATGCAAAAAGAAATTTAAGTTCAATCATGTTGATGAAAAAGATATTGTAAAGGCCTTTAAACTTTTAAACATTAAGAAAACTGCAGATCTCTGGGGCATTTCCGTCAAAATTATTAAACCTTTAATTGAAACAGTTGCACCAGATCTAGCTTTCATATTTAATGAATCTATTGATTGTGGCGTATTTCCTGATCTAATGAAACATAGTAAGATAACTCCACTGTTTAAATCGGGTAGTAGGTCTGACCCCACTAACTTTAGACCAATATCAGTACTGCCAACATTCAGCAAAGTTTTTGAAAAACTTATATTACATCAATTGCTTAAACATTTCAATGGCAATGACCTGCTACATTGTAAGCAATTCGGGTTTACTCGAGGCAGGTCAACTACTGATGCCGGTGTAGAGTTGGTATCGCATATTTATGATGCTTGGGAGAAGTCGCAAGATGCTTTAGGCATTTTTTGCGACTTATCCAAAGCATTTGATTGTGTACATCATGAGACATTAATCAGGAAACTACATCACTATGGAATAAATGACACCTCTTTGGCTCTTCTTTCTTCTTACTTAAGTGACAGGATACAAAGAGTTGACATTAATGGGAAACGGTCCTCGGGGTCTGTAGTTTCTATGGGTGTACCGCAGGGGTCTATCCTCGGTCCTTTCCTATTTTTAGTTTATATTAACGACTTGCCTAATCTTGTAAAGAATAATCATGAGATTGTATTGTTTGCTGATGACACTTCCTTAATTTTTAAAATGAAAAGACAAACTACAAATTTCGACGATGTGAATAATGCAATCTCAAAAGTTGTCCACTGGTTTAGCGTCAATAATCTTTTGCTAAACAAAATGTATTAGATTTATTCTACCTAATGTAAAACAAGTTAAGGCTGATATAAACGTGAAAGGAGAAACGTTAGACATTGTAGAAAGTACTGTATTCTTAGGAATCACCCTAGATAGTAAGCTTCAATATGGCCCACACATAGATAAGCTATCGAAAAGACTCAGTTCTGCAGCATATGCAGTCAAAAAAATCCGTCAACTCACAGACGTTGATACCTCTAGACTTGTTTATTTCAGCTACTTCCATAGTATTATGTCTTATGGTATACTACTGTGGGGGAACGCTGCAGATATTAACACCATATTTGTGCTGCAGAAGAGGGCCGTGCGTGCAATCTATAATATGGGTCCCAGAGAATCCCTTCGTTATAAATTCAAAGAAATAAACATAATGACAGTACCATGTCAATATATTTATGAAAACTTGCTGTACACTCATAAAAATATAAATCGTTTCCCTAAGAACAGCGATATACATAATGTAAATACTAGAAATAAGAATAAACTCGCTTTGCCCACAACTAGACTAAACAAAGTTAAGCTATCTTTCAAAGGGCAATGTATACGCTTCTACAACAAAACTCCAAGTGAGTTGCAAAAATTGTCAGTAAATAAATTCAAACAAATTGTCAAAACTATTCTCTGTAAAAAGGCTTACTATAAAATATCAGATTATTTAGAGGATAAAGATGTTTGGAACGAGTTTTGCTCCAACTCGGAAACTAACAACCTAAGTGAACAAAAATCAAAGTGAGCACTTTATTTTCTAGTTTTAATTAAAATTTGTAACATCAACTTTGTGACGTGTCCAAGAGTCCTGTAAGGTCTAAAGGAAATAAAGCCCTTTGACTATTGACTATTGACTATTACCTCTTCACGCCAAAATTACTGAACGGATCGGGCTGAAATACGGAATAGACGTAGTTTTTGGCCTGGAATAAAACATAGGCTACGTTTCATCAATTTTCACGTAGCTGAAGCGAACGCAGGGGCGCAGAAAGTAGTAAATTTATGTTTTTAATATTTCAATACTTTAAGTTAGATACCAGTGATATCATTCAGATAGAGACCTGACCTCTAGTAAACACCAGAGGTCTGGCCACATATATCCCCAAAATTGCTCGGTAACTGAAGATATAGGATCTCACTGCAGTTATCGACGTGAAATCGTCATAAGCTGATCAAAAAAACCTTCTATTTTGATGACTTAAGGGTGTTGCTGGCATCTTCTTAGCTAGAACGATACGCACCCACAACCGTAACCTAGACATAAACCCTGAATGGTTTGAGACGATTCAGTGTACTATCGATAATTATTGTGGTGAAACATTGAGTTCGGCATGCTGTAAGGATTTTCATTCTTAGGTCACTTGAAGGATACTAACCTCGCCACCAGAAGCGTATTCCATAACTAAGTAAAGCGTCTTCTCTGTCTCTATAACTTGGAATAACTTCACTATGTTTGGATGGTCCAACATTTTCATTATCCGCACCTGAAACATGATAACATCTAAATAGTTTCTTCAATAATCGGTTTATATTAAGACCAGCGTTGATTAGTTTGGGTCTAGATGATGCTGTGCATTGTTCAGTATTATTATTTGATTTTTAAAACAGCTTGAAGTCGCATCGCATAGCAGGTTGTGGTTTTTATAGAATTTATCCAATTTTGTAACTTCAATATTTCTCCGAGTGTTAAGAACATATGATTTTTTTAAAGTTTGTTACTTCTTCACGTTCTAGACTTTACAAATTTATATCCCGAAAAACTCTTACGAAACCCCGAGCAGCCAGTAAAAAATGGATTTACAGTTCCAAAATCTGCCATTGGCTGATCAAACTTCAGATACGAGTGGCTCTGCCCTGTGATAGCAACACTTGATTATGTGTGACTGTATTGTATTAAGTATATCAGACATATAGTACCCATCACACAAGCTCTGCTTAGCTTGGGGCTAGAAGTCGTATTGTATTGTATTTGCAGGAAGTCAATATCTATAGTAAGTAGTATATAGATTCTATTTACACCATAAATACATACGTTTGGCTCATTGGTTCATTGCTTGGCATATGTCTGTAGGTATAAGAGGTCGTTTTTACTTTGACAAATGTATTTGTATTTTAGAGCACCTAGCTTTAATTTAATTTATTAAGACAATGCCCATATACAGCAACTTTTATAAGTTTCTTGACATTAGGTATAAATCTTAATTTTATCTGTTTGTAATAGCTTAGCTTTAGAACGAAATCAAGTGTATAGTTAATACCTACGATTGAATAAAATGAATATGAATATTCTCACCTCTCTGAAGAGTTTCTGGAGCGAGCCCGGGTTGAGTTGGGTCTTATCAATGATTTTGATGGCCACCTCCTTGCCGGTGGGGACATGCTTCGCGAGTTTCACCTTCGCGAAGTTGCCCTTACCGATTGTTTTGAGTAGCTTGTACTTTCCTGGAAACGAAGGAAATATCTTTTAGAAAATACCGTTAGGAGACATACTTAGTATTTATCTATCAGATCATATATTTGTCGCGCGGAATAGTACCCACAACAATTTTATTATTCTCGGAATCTTTTGCAGCATTGTAGCTAAGCGTCTTAAATAAGGACTGCTGTCAATGACTCTTGTAGTAGAGGCGCCGCGGGTTTTCATGATTTTAAGAGATTAAGGAAAAAACAAAAAAAATCTTATTCAATTTAACGCGTGACCCGAGAGCTGGTGAGTATCTGGCTCAGCGCATCAGCATTGCCATACAGCGTGGTAATACAACCAGTGTATTGGGGACGCTTCCGACTGGTATTGACATGGATCAATTGAGCTACCTTTAGACTGTTTGCAACCGTCTGCAGTTAGCTCAATGGTTTCAATTGTATATACTAGTTGTTATTTTTTATATTCCTTAATTCTAATTTTCGTTGCCGCAAGTCGTCGTGTGTGGGACACTAACTAGACGGTAACAAGATAACATACAGCATCATGTCGCAAGAAGTGGTGCGGCTGCCGCGCGACAAGCGACCTAATGCCGCGCGACAATACGGCGCTATCCTGCCGCAAGTAAAGATTGTCTTTGTACCATTCAATTTTGTACAAAGTTTGTTCCAAGGCGGGAATCGAACCCTCAACCTCCTGCGTTGCAGACAGACCTTCACAGCGCAGAATCTGAATACCTCTTTAGCTCTCGTGCTATGAGGACTATAAGAAGAAGGCTCTAGAACAGGTGTGTTTACTTTTAGTGATGGGTATGAGCGGCTGCCTTTCCCATCTGTACCAGAACATCATCATCATCAACCTATATTAGTCCATTGCTAGACATAGGCCTCCCCTAATGAGCGCCATAGCACCCTGTCTTCAGCTAGCCGCATCCAGCATCAAGTATACCAGAATGTTTCCGTTTATCATGGATTTCAGTCCCGAGAAGCCTCTTCAAGAATTTGTGGCTTGTCCTTGGACACCTTCAGCAACTCCATAGCTCTTTTCTCATATTGAGCGAGGCCAACGACTTCACAGATCAGATCACGGACAAACTTGGTGTGCTTTGTTTGAGTACTCTTTAGCCTAGCTGGTCGGATTTGATGGCTTTGTCAGTAATTCTTTTCCTGCCAGCGGAAATCTTAGATACCCAGACCTGACCGGGGGCCTTATTGTCGAACTTAAAATCGATTATCAGTTAAATTCAAATTTCATCAAGTGGTAAAATCGAAGTCCAGGCTAGGTTTCAAAAAATGTAAAAAATGAATCGATCTCGATTATAAGATGAGTAAGACAATAAGGCCCCAAGTACGATAATTAAGTTTGACCTTTATTAATAGGTAATACCTACCTAGGTAGGTTATTTAGATTAGCTTATAGGTATAAGTACCGTCAAGGCAATTATTATGGGCAATAACCCCCACATAATGATGCCATATATGGCGCTCATTAGGAGAGGCCTATGTCCAGCAGTGGACTATTATAGGCTGGTGATGATGATGAAGGCAATTATAGTGGTTTTGAGGCCTTTACGCAGACCGACTGCGATCTCGAACTGAGGAGTCATGTTTTTAGAATGACAAAATAAAAATCAAAGTGCTTTATTTCCTTTAGACCTTACAGGACTCTTGGACACGTCATTAAATACAGGTACAAAAAATAATTGTAATTATGAAATAAAGTGCTCACTTTGATATTTGTTCACTTCAGTCTTGTAAGGTAAAGTAAAGAAGCGAACTAGAAACCTTTACCTTGTTAGGTTGTTCGTTTTAGAGTTGAAGCAAAACTCGACAGATCCGAGCAAAGGGATAATACTAGAAATAATACTGACCAATGTGAGGTTCCTCCGAGGTCCGTGACCGCGAGGAGACGCGGGCGGTCCCGCCCGAAGTGCCGCCCGCCCCTGCCGACGATTCCGACGCACTCTGAAATGGACGAGACAATACTGTTATATAATGAAGAAACATAACAAGCACATAATGTAAGTTCCGGATGTAGGGACTAGGGACCTTAAGAATCTAAAAACCTAGGACCTAGATGGCGCTAACGGTACACTAAAAATAATAATGTAAATTAAAAAATAATACAATACTTTTAATTATATTTACACCCAGATCACCTCTAACAAATATTTGATCATTATGTCCTAAAGCGGGAATTCGACCAGCAACCCCCTGGACCTTCGCACACTAAACAAGCTTCAACAATAAACAAAACCCCAAAAGTACAAACATTTTTGTACCCTTTTTGTATCTCGAGAGCTAATAAATACAACCTAATGATGCTTGAGCCGAGACAAATTAGCTCTGAAGTGAATCCCTTATCGTGAGCAAGCAGACATTTTTACGTTTCGCTTCCCGCATCATTTGTCACAGCCTGGTGAGGTTGCAGACTTGTCTTATCCGGATAACGCAAAAGTTTCGGAATTCGGGCGGAAATCATATCAGATTGTGGAAAGTGTGATATAAGGGGAGAGGAAGACCGATGAAAAAATGGATTGTGTGAAAGAGGATACGCTCAAGAAAGGTCTGAATACGGAGATGACGAATAACAGAGCAGAATGGAAGAAGAATACATTTTGTGCTGACCCACTTAGCGTGGGATAAGGTCCGGAAGAAGAAGAAGAAGGATTGTGGAAAGCAATAATGCGTAGTTTGTGATTTTTACAACGGAAAATTATTAAGAGATTATGTGAGGTAGTCTTTTTTATTGGTATTAATATTATCATTTATTTATAGCATAGGAATGTGGACAGAGCTGAGTTAAGGTAGCCTTCCGTTCCTAGCGACCGCGACGTGCGACCGCGACCGGTTTTGTATGAATTTATTTGGAGCCAAGCCCACCGGTCGCGCTTTGTCTTTAGTGCTCCATACAAATTCATACAAAACAGTGGGTCGCGCGACCCGGTCGCGGTCGTGCGTCGTGGTCGCTAGGAACGGAAGGCTACCTTTACAAGTATTTTTACTTACATGAAGGTCTCCACTACGGTCATATTTTTATTTTATACGGGTACCGAAGATTATTTTTTACTTTATTACGTCTACATCTATACATGCTGAGCGCCGCGGGTGTGGTTAGATAGCGCGTTATATACCTTCCTCTTTCAATTGTTCATCAAAACATTTCTACCATATATGTCGAATAATATATTTAGGGTGACTTATGTACCACATAACGTAGGTAGAACTAGCCAGCTGGTGGAGTCTCATAGCTTAGATGATGGATATTTCAATTAAATAGTATTTAAATGAAACCCGTAATGAAATTATTTAAGCTTCTTATCCTTATTTCTAAAATAAATTGTTACAATAAAATGTTTCGAAGAATCTTCCAATAAAGCCCCCTGGGAAACATTCTTGTAAACTTTAGGCAAACAGCATTTGGCGCCCCATTTTCAGTTGAATTCGTACAATAAAATCAGGTTCACTGCCCCATAACAAGCCTTGATTAATTTACGCTGGCTAATTTCTGAGGATTATTGGATTTAAACAACAAATCTTAATTTATAAAGGAAAAAGAAATTTATTAAAAAAAGCCCAAACCAACTGAAATTTTTAGGGTAAGTACTTTTTACTACACAGACATCCGATAAGAAGGTATTTTTCGAAATAACAGCAAATAATAAATAACACACTTATCAATTGTCGAAGACGAACCTATTGTCGACGACGAAACTTTGGAACACCTATTATACAATAATAAGAAATTAATAAAATTCGTTTACTTTAGGCACATTCTTGATAATTTTATTAAGGCGATTAAATAAGTTCATACTGTTTGGGTAACTTTATACCAAACTTTATTTAGTTAGAAACACTATCCTCTATGATTAAGAAATAATACTATGATTCAAACCAATTGATATATACAGCCGCCGCCACAATAACGCATGGTCGAGCAATATATCACGACTTATATGAAAAAATATTTCCCAGTCGGATAAAGAAGACAAACATTAACGGGATTTCCTATGAAATATCCGAGTTCTCGCCGGTTCCATCCGGTTTTATCTAGCTTTATCCGGCTGTGTTTGTCCGGTTTTCCTGATATATGCGGCTGATGGCCCAGTTCAAGTCTCAGCAACTAGGAAGGAATGTATTGTTTTAAACAAATAAGCTGATAAAAGTTTTGTTGGCACGGTACGATTCTGGGGATATTTGTGGTTTTTATGCAGGAAATTGTTCTAAAAGATGAATTATTAGTATCAAAAGTATTATTTTTTTGGTGTACAATAAAGATTAAAAAAAACGTTAATTTAATATTGTTATAGGGAAGGATGTCACAAAGATACAGGATCTTTATAGATTTTCTATGTCCCCCTTTTCTTTAAATATTTTCTTTAAACATTTTTTAATTACCCTTGGGTTATTTATCTAGATCACAATATTTACAATAATTAACCAACATACTGGACGTTGAAAATGCTTTTCCATTCCCGCTTTATCATTTACTCTCAATAGTTGTTTGTCTATAATTTATATGGTTAAAAATAAAATGTTATCTAATACTTCAGTCTGAGCTGACAGCATTATCTAGCCCCAAGCTAATCAGAGTTTGTGTTAAATACTTACTAAATAATAAATTAAACCACATAGATCGATTTTTTTACAAGATATTCGTATGTTATAAACGAGCCACGATGGTAATTAAGGATCAGTCCCATAAACCACCATTAGAAAGACAAACTTCACTACAATCGATGGAAACTTTCAAAGGTCACGGACGTACAAAAATAGCTTTTAATACCCCGTGTAGCCAAAACAGTGACGCCTTAACAACCCTAATAGCAATTTAGAGGTCTATTTCAGCTTTTCGTTTATTACCAATTCTATGTTGTGGTACGGTTTGCAGAATAAGTTACAGGATAAACATTAATAGTGTAAACACACTGAAGCCGGAGGCGGAGCGGAGGCGAAGGCGTGCGAGTTGTATTCTATTCAATCATATGAAAGCCTACACACACACCGCAGGCGGTGGCAGCGCGGTGCTATAGGAAAAACCGCCACGCCTTCGCCTCCGCTCCGCCTCCGGCTTCTGTGTGTTTTCAACTTTATAGATAGAGGATAGAGTAGCGTTGGTGAATTATTTGCGCTATTTTCATCTTAGGGTTACTTTTATTAGGCTGTTGCAAGTTGGTTGATGTCACGTCGTGTTAGAACTACAGGATCTTCAAAAGTTTTTTAGGGGTCCGTACCCAAAGAGTAAAACGGAACCCTATTACTAAGACTCAGCTGTCTGTCTGTTACCGGACTTTTAAAATTTTCACAGATGATGTATTTCTGTTGCCGCTATAACAATAAAAAATATATTTAAGGCCGTTTTCTGATTTGTCGGCGCGGTATCGGCGCGACATCGGCATGATTTGTATACGCGGTACCGAAAACTTACCGAGCGCATATATTTCAATGAGTGTTTCTTGATTGGCGCGGTACGTGCGCGGCAGCGGGGAGGCATCGGTTCGGTTTACCGCGTGTCGGCACGCTCGTCCAGTAGCCGCTCGACATTTACAACAGCGCTTTGTTAATGCAGGAGCAATTTGATTCAAAAGCTGCTGATATATTGCTTTTGACATTCTATACATAGATAAAAAATTTGTATCATCATGCGAATGTTCTTTTAGCCGCAACAAATATTATTTCAGACGACAGTTAATATTATTTTCAATATATTACCTATGGATGACGCCAGTAGCGCTTTCATTTTTTACGTAAACGAAGATAAACATAACATGCTAATATATCATCATCACTTGAAGACGACATTATCACGCGACGATACAAGCGGTACTGCAGTATTTTATGCCGAAAACATACCGATAAGTTAGTAGATGAAAGCGATGCAGCATCGTTTCGGTGCAGAGCATACCAATGTCGCGCCGCTACCGCGCCGACAAATCAGAAAAGGGCCTAAGGGGGCTCCCATACAATAGAAATGTTTCGCCGTTTTATAGATATTTGTAGGGAACCCTTCGTACGCGATTTCGACTCGCACTTGGCCGGTTTTTTTCATTTGATGACTTGTTTAATTAAGGTTCTTAGAATCTTTACATTCTACGTAATATCTCAGCTTTCTCTTTACAGTATAGCACACGTATGTTACGTGTGATTTACCCATAGTTAAGTATTCAGGAAATTAAATTATCTTGGTTTCTTATAATATGCGCCATTTTCCTAGGAAAACGGCCTTAGTTATCAAAACATCACTTATTTCTGTAGACGATTTTAGTCGAGTATTTATTTGACGAATATTTTCTTCTCTGTACATTACACTAAGGTGACGTTAAGCCGTATGTAGCAGCATACACGTCACGAACAGCGTCGCTTTCTTTTTACGTAGGTAAGTGCCCTTTTACGTACTTTACTTTGTTAAGCTTCTAACTTGCCTTCTTTTTAGAACTTTCCGTTCTAACTTAGCAGTTCTCTTGGAGCAATACCTAAAAAGCTACTAAGCATTTTAAATTCCAAGGCTGTAAGGAAAGCCGGTACATTTCTTTTTATTATCACTACGTAGTCACTACATAGTATAAAACAAAATCGCTTTCTCTGTCTCTATGTATGCTTAAATCTTTAAAACTATGCAACGGACTTTGATGATGTTTTTTTAATATAGAAAGAATGATTCAAGAGGAAGGTCTATATTACGTATAATAAAACCGTGCGAAGCCGGGGCGGGTCACTAGAAAAGTTTCTTCCCGATGTCTGTCTGTTTTTATTAATTAAGAACAAAGCACACTCTAGCTAGGTGTTGAGTGACAACCTTTTTAATGACACGGTTTCTCATTCATAAATAATTTATACTTACTTTACTTTAAAAGATAAGTCAATCTATCCCTAGTCAGTCAGTCGACTCAGTTAAAGATTTTGCGTCTAGGCCGTTCTCGACCACTAAAATTTACTTCAAATAAGTTCTTTCAAAGCTTTTTTATTTTCAAATAAAAACGTTCTCTGAAAATCTGCAATAATGATTAATCATAAACCCTACTGACAGATTCAAATCAGAATGATATCCACATAAAACAGCTTCAAAAGGATTGAGCTCTTTATATGCCCATTCTTTGCCAAAAGCGGCGAAGACTGCATAAGTAAGATTCCGAATTACAATTGAACGTTTCCGTAGTGGAGTAAAAAATAAAACCGGCCAAGTGGGAGTCAGACTCGCGCATGAAGTGTTCCTTACCATCACCATCATACATAGTTTATAACAAAGTCGCTTTCTCTTTTCCTATGTATGCTTAAATCTTTAAAACTACGCAACGGATTTTGATGCGGTTTTTTAATAGATAGAGTGATTCAAGAGGAAGGTTTATACGTATAATAAAACCGTGCGAAGCCGGGGCGGGACGCGAGTTATCTATAAAACGGCAACAAATATCATGTCTGCTGTACGGGAGCCCCCTCAATATTTACTTTTTCTGTTTTTTAGACTTTGTCGTTATAGCGGCAACAGAAGAAAGAAAGAAAAGAAAGAAAGAAAATACATTTATTTGGCCCTTTTACATATTAAATACTTATAAATAACACATACAATAAACAAGAAGAAGAAACACAAAAATAAGAAGAGTAAGTAAGGCTATTTACATAAGGGGCCAAAAAGGTCCCTGTCTCAGCATAATGCCGCTACAGGCCATAGTAACTGGTAACAGAAATACATCATCTGTGAAAATTTCAACTAAAGATCACGATTCATGAGATACTCGAGCCTCGTGACAGAGGGACAGATAGACGGACTGACAGCGGAGTCTTGGTAATGGGGTCCCGTTTTACCCTTTGTTTAAGGACCCTAAAAAGCTTTTGTAGAGGCTTGAAGATTTGGGTACTGGCTGATCTGGGTTTGCGATTGATTCTGAAGGGATCAGAGTCGCCGATTTCAATGAATTGGAGACAACGACGGGCTTTAAAATCACTAAGCGAGTTGATTCTTGAATTTACGGGAATTAAGTTTGGAGTTCCATGTTTTCTTATTTGAATGAACCTTTTAGGTCTATTTTATTTGTTTTGCGTGTCGGTTTTATGTGTGTATACTTAGTAAAGAGTTCAGGACTTGCCTGCCTTGTAATAACTTATCTTGTCAACAGGATTTTGCGATCGTATAATCGTTCCGGATATGCAGGACACATGACGGTATCCAAGACCCAGGTTGATTTAATATCCTATGAAAAACCCTTTGAAAACTTCTCTCAAATACTGAATACTTCCTTCAATCAAATTTCACTGAGAAAAATACTTTATACTGAAGAATCAACTGTTTCGCGACCTATCTGAAAGTAATTTGCCACTCATGACGTGAGTGGAGTAGAAAAAGTACAGTACCTACAAGTATTCGAGCTCAAGAAAGTTAAAGAGGCATCCTCAACAGTGTTCGATTTAGTCAAGGTTCAACAAAAGATTGAAGCGAAGTGATAATCAATTATCATTTTGTCTCTAATATTATTCTAATAACTTGATAACTTAAAATTGTATTTACTAACAAAACTAAGTAACTTGTAAACTAGCATTTTCTGTAAGAAACAAAAGGCATTTTATTGATTTATCTTATATTATTAAGATAATTATGTATCCATACTCTAAAATTTGACTTGTCTAAGTGCGTATTTTGTAAGGCTAAAGAAATAAAGATATTTATTTACCTACTGATTTATTCGTTTCTGGGCATGCAAGTATGGGACATCATACAGACTAGGTACACACTTTGGGGTGATGTTTCATACATTACCCCATGAAACTTCTCGATGGCCTTCGCCCTCCGCCGCCTTCTCCAGAGCTTGGAGAGGAACACCGGCGCCAGAATCGGCAGAACTCGATGCCGCATTGTTTGGGGGTTTATCTTGACGGTTTCTGGTAGCAGTTGGGTGAGTCTAGCGTGCGCTAGACTAAACTCAAGCGTTTCGTCTTTGCTGGTTTGTTGAGTCGAAAATTTCTGGTGCGTGAGTCTTGCGGTGCGCTAGACTTTGTTTTGTTTTTTAGTTGTCGCTGGATTCTTACGGTAAAAAATGTCTGTACGTACGAATGTCTGTGGTTTACAACAGCTTCTACAGCGGCACAACGAGTTGGAAATGGACGAGCTAGACGCTGTACTTCGACTTAATCTTTGCTTGTGACACCAGAAAATATTTGGTCCGTGGTTGATTTAATGGTATCTTGGATGCCGATACTTTTAGATCTAGCTAGTTCGTGAAGAATTTGATGGAACGCTTAGAATTCAGGTGGAATGACTGGATTTTTAACAAGCTACGACACTTTTCCAAGATATTGCGTTAAAATTTAGGAGCACTTCATAAAATATCTCGACTTTTGGCAAGCTCGCAACGATACATCAATAACTCAAATTTTTGGAATTTGACACTTTACTGCCAGGATTTTTAGTAGTTAAAATTGCGGGTTCTGCTGTAGTTAAAATGAGTTAAACTTTACAAAAAAATATCTCTCAGGTCTGAAGTCACGCGTCTGTTTTGATTTTATTTTTCGTAAATTTTTCAGATTTTTCTTCTAGTAGCAGGTTCTCCAATTCAAAAATAACTACACATAAACTTCTGTTCCAACAGAATGAACACGAAACACTAACAAAGATTCCCGTTCAACTTTCACAACTAAGACTTGCAGACTTGAGTCCAACTTCCTATTTCTTAGCACTTCATTGCACTGGCGCTGATTTCGAACTTTTCACTAGCACTTAATACTTTAAAACAGCTTATTTTCACTTGTTTAGTTAACTACATATGTTTACTTAGCGGAGTTTAGTGTGAGACTAGGCAGTTAGAAGATTCTTTCAACCTGATAACCTAATGGGTTATCATCAGGTTAAACTAGAAGCTTGCAAATACCACATAGTGTTGCGAATCGACACTTTTTCGACTTTCAGTCAGTTTTTTACTTGTTTTCTTGAATTGAGTCTTGTTGTTTACACGAATGGAGCACGTTTGGATTATTTATCGAAGGTTAAACGATAACCAGGTCAGTGGACGTAATGACGGAGTCAGTAGTGCAAGTTCAGCTAGTATGGCTGAATAACATCGTCGACTTTGTTGTAGGTATATATATAATTAGATACATTATCTGTTGTTATGATATTTTGTAAACGAAGATAGAAGATTTACGTAAGTTGAATGATGAGTTGGGTGATGATCAAGGTTCGAAAATACACATTGTATTATTATTGACGGCCAGTTTTACTAAAAATTATTCAAATTAGTTTATTATTACTATCATCATCATCATCAACCTATAGTCCACAGCTGGACATTTCCTCCCCTCCATTGTTACTATAGAATATCCTTAACCTTAATATTATAAACGCGGATGTTAGTCTGTATGGATGTAAAGTTTATTGTTACTCTTTCTGAATTAGGCCCGAAAATAATTTAGAATAGACGCAGTTCTAGCCTACAATAACACATAGTTATCACACGTTATTTGATATAACAAACATCCACAAACCCAATTTTAATATGGTGTGATAATTTATAAGAAATATCGATAGGCAGTCAACTAATTTTGAATGTTGACTTCTCATCTGTTCGTTTAAAATGTTTATTTTCCCTATTAAACAGCGTAAATTAAAAAAACCCTAACATAACTTTACGACAAATAGACATCACCAAGAATGGCCGCCATAAAACACTAAAAAGGATAGCTTAACGTATCTCTGACGTAAACCCATATCTTAACCGATAACAAATTACCAAAACCTTAAAATAACACTAAAAACGTCAAACTAAACAAAAGCTTTTATCTGGTATTACCAGTAAAATCGTCCAAAAACGATTAGTTAAACCATTACTGAAAGTTGTGGCATAAATAACAGAGCATTCAAATTGTCGTAAATTATATTATGACATTAGCTTGTAACTTTAATGTGAGGCTAATAGCTCTACATGGATAGTAGAACTATCAAAAATCCATGACAAAATAGTTAATACTAGTATATACCTGCGGCTTCGCACGCGTTGTTGCATGCGAACGTTTCAGGCTATTTATATCCCATGAGAACTGGGTTATGGGATGATAAGTAGCCTATGTATTATTCCAAGGCTAGAAGTACGCCTATTCAAAATTTCAGCCCAATCCGTTCAGTAGATTTTATTAAAGCGATAAGGCCGCTAATATATCATTGCTATTGTTTTTCTATTTATTAATCTATAACAGAGGTTCCCAAACTCTTTTGTTTCATAGACCACTTTCAACATTTTTCTGGATCCGGTGGACCCCCTGTAGCTACATTAATACGAATTCCTAAATCTCGAAAAAAGTGAAGATTATATCTATGGAAACTTATGTTGTCGCTGAGTTTCAAAGACGTTTATTAACAGTTTTCGAAAAAAATGTTACAATTGATGCTGTATTGACAGCAAATTATCAATATTTAGCTTGAATTTTGTAAGGAATATCCGCAAATCTCCCCGTCGCTGCAAGTTTTTAGGCAGCGACAAGTTTTTACAAGTAATAGTTGCTGAACTTCTAAAAATCAAGTCAACATTTTAGTTCTTCACTACTGAAACCACATTAATTATCCTGCACCCCCCCTTACTATTGTGGACCCCTATTTTTAGTCATGCCTAACATAGACCCCGTCAAGTCTCCCGTGGACCCCTGGGGGTCCACCTGGACCACTTTGGGAATCACTGATCTATAATATAAAAATGAATCGCAAAATGTGTTGGTAAGCGCATAACTCAACAACGCCTGGACCAATTTGGCCAAATCTTTTTTTAAAATGTTCGTTGAAGTTCAAGGATGGTTTTTACGGCGAGAAAAATATGATATTTGACAAATAAATAAATTTCCCCGCGGGCGACGCTGCGGGGCGCAGCTAGTATTAAATAAAGTACAACCTGTTTTAAAAGCGACATATACAATAGTCCGGGGGCATACTCGGAAAACTAAAATCGTAGTTTCTTATTCGTTTTCATACTAAACCTACTCTTATTTTGCCTATAAGATAGGTAGCTTTTGCGCAAAAATGAACCCAAAACTTCGATTTTCGTTTTTACGAGTACGGGTCCTACTATATTATCCCTGCAATCATGAACATAACAAACAGAGTTACAAAATACGTAACCAACTTGCAATATTCAGGAATTATTCACAGGCTGAAATACACGCTTGAAAGCAAATTAACTAACTTCATAATTAAACCGGGAATACCGCTGTTACAAACTATTTGAAATTCAATAAACGACCACAACAATGGGCTGAATGTAAACTGAGATACAAAGGGCTAAACTGGCCATGGAATCTGATAGACCTGTGAGTTTTCTCAATTTTTAAGTGTGCACTCGCCTCTTATAAGCTGGATATCGAGTTTAATTTTTTCTTATGAGTAAAAGGATAGGCAATAACGTATTTAAGCGCCAGAACTGATTTTTACCTGATTTCAATTAAACAACTAATCGAAAAGTTAAATAACTGAAGATCTTCGTTAAAATTTCTTGACAAAACAAAAACCTGACAAAACTATTGTTTATTCCTGAGATAAATAGCAAAATGTGTACAAAACATTTGTCTAAAAAATAATTTATCGTGGAAGTTACTTATTTTGTTTTTTTAAATCCAAGGATAAGTTCGAAGTAAAATTCTTTTAAATTTTAATTGTCAGTTTATCTTATATGTTACTTAATCGAAAAAGGGCGATTTTAGAACCCAATGTATAAAACGTGTTAAACGATTTCTAAAATATGAAAACCCATAAATGAGAAAATAGAAACCCCATTAAATAATATTCGAGAAATACCAACATCATCTCGAAGACGTTTATCGAAGAATACGAATCGTCCCGGAAATTAAAGTGGAATGAACATCTCTCTGTGAATTGTAAACGAACTCTATGTCAGCTTAATACGTTCAATAGAGGTCAGTTTGCTTTGGCCTAGTAAAAGGCGAACTTATGAAACACAAATGTTTTTTTAAATCTTATTGATTTATTTACTTATCTAATTAAAACGGTTATGAATGGTGCTGTGTGGATTGTCCAGCATTATTTAATTATAAATTAAGCAATTTCTGGGGAGGCCTATGTCCAGCAGTGGACTAAGGCTAAGGCTGATGATGATGATTACCAATTTAATTAATTAAATGTATTATTAATTAAATTTAAATTAAAAAAATTTAATTAACGAAGGGTTCCGTTACGGCATCTACAAAAAACGGCAAAAAAATCATGTGTGTTGTATTGGACCCCTTTAAATATTTATTTTATTGTTTCTAGTACAGTAGTAGTCAACAGAATTGCATCATCTGTGAAATTTTTTCTGTCTATTGTATGTACAAGACGGAAAGACAGCGAAGTTTTAGTATGTAATAGAAACCCGTTTTACCCTATGGGCACGGAACCCTGAAAAGGCGGTAGTGATAAAATATCCAATAGCAACCATTATTAACAGTACAAGTAGACCAACCAAGGACGTAGACCTTATAAAATATTCTATGAACGTCGATTCTGAACAAACCACTAAATTTTCTATAACACGACACGTTTGTTAAACCAAGGGAAGTTCGGCACGCGAATGGTTTTTTATATTTAACTATCACTCTGGATGCTTTCTATGTATAATAAAAACTGTGTTTCTGTATAATGTTTGTCTGTTTTTTGTCATTTTTAACGTTGTTTGGGTGATTAGCAAGCTGAAGTGGCAGTGGCCATGTCTCGCGAAGGACCGACAACGGTATACGTGTTGACTTGTAAAAAGAACCCAACTTAATCCTTAGCAGGCTTTTAAAAACCCCCTCACCCTTTCTTTACAAAAGTAAATAGCTAATGTAACCCGAAGGCTGAATCAAAAAAGAATATATTCTCTGTAGAACAAGTATGATAATATCGATCCGCAACACGCAAATACCATTATCTCACAAAATCCACAAACCGCAACGTATCACACTAAATTCCGATTCCGAATTCAAATAAGATCTGTATCGCCACCCGCAGCGAAAAACCACACAACTCACAGATTAAACAAAAATTCGATTCGATTGAAAATGGAATTCGAATTTCAATTTATCGATTCGGTGGTAAACGTTGTTTGATTCGATAGTATTATCGATAAGAGTGTACAGGTGTGACACTGACGCGACACTGGTGTCGAGATGGGTCAAAGGGCTATAAAAAGCGCTGGACAAGGGAGCAGCGATGCATGCCCGTGAAAAAGCTCTGGTGAGCGTGATAACCTAGATGTATTAATAATCGGGGGGATGTTTGTCAATATTGTTTTTTTTACAGTTTAATAGGCAATGCGCAACTATTCAGAGATAACTATGAAGGTAATATTGAAGGTAACCCGCAAAGGTACGTTAGTACCTACCTACACATTTATAGTTTTTCTCTAAGTGCTTAACACTGCGTATCGAGTTTAAATAAATTTCGAGTACCTTGCTTATACGTGAAATAAAACAACTTAAAAAAAGAAGCGCGCCAGTGTTACCACCTAAAATTTAGCGAGAAATTTACACATAAATTTTACATAACTCATCCAAACTATCTTAATTTCCTAACAGCGAGTTTGTAGTTTGAGATATGCACGACATTGTTACACATAACTTGTCTTACCGTACCGCTGAATATAATTAAAGCGCTTCATTCTGTTGCTTACCTGAAACAAGAAAATTTTCATAAGTAAAGTTTGAGAAAGCTTTATTTTATTTATAAACAAATTATAACATAACAAATGTGACGACAATATTGAACGCTATACAAAAAATTAAAACACTATTAGTGCTAATATCGGTAAAAACGCGTTCTTTTTGAATTGAATGTGATGAAAAATTGGATGATAGAAAGATAACAAAACAAGCCATGATACAAATTACTAATCTCTCGATATAATAAAAATTTTGCTTTATGAATCCTTCAAACATTCGTCACGTGGCAGCTTTACCGTTGACCTTAATCTCTTCGAAATGCAAACATTGCAAGTACGTATCTAATCGTCAAAGCAAAAAGCGGATATTTGCCGGATTTTTCCTGGGAAATTACGTCGAGAGAAAACCGAACCCAGCCTTATTCGTTGGTATTTGACGAGGCATTTTTATTATTTTCCCCCAAGTCGTTATGTCTACGTTCGCTTTCACTGATATTCGTGATTTGTCTTATTTAGAGTTATTGCGATTGCCTGCATGCTGACGTCTTATTTAGTTTTTTTTTATGAGCGGCTTATTCGATTGAATGACTTATTTACTGAACCAATCTAGAAAAGTTGTTTGCCCGCGAGGCGGGTTTGTTTTCGCAATTTTCTATGGATGTAGTTATCTGGGACTGCGTTAATCTATCTTCAAATATCAATATGTACATTGCATTTTAAATCTTAATACCGGTGTTAATTTTCGTTTTCTAAGCTATATTTTGAAATCCTCATTGAAAATAAAAATTGCGTAATAAAAGGTAAAATATGACTCCGAAGCAATATTTTTCATTTTAATCAAATAACATATCTTTGCTTAAATTCAATTATAATATGTGTATAACACGTACCAAATAAAAAAAGCAAAAGAGCAGTGAAAAGGAGTAAGAGTAAGAGAGTGTAAAAGCTTTTCCGTTGGTCATCTCACAATAAAGAAGGTTACAAAGAAAAGAAAAAAAAATCTTTCCAATAAATTGGCTTAAAAAATCTTCCCCCTACCACACCAAATTAGAATCGAGCGTTTAAAAAAGTGTCGCCAACAAAATGTTACCGAAGCTCGACGTTTGATGTAGCGAGCAGAGGAATAAATTGGATACGATCACAGGTTTCTAGGTCAAACGCTGCAGCGGTATAGACCTAGTTATCGCTTTAAAAAATAAAAACCAAATTCGCTTTTTGACGATAGTGGCTTGCAGTAAAGTCATTGAATACGGGATATTTACCATGATTTGATTTCTTTTGAGTTTCAGTTCTTTCGTGATCATGGCGCTTGAACGGTGCCGAAATATCGGAAAACTCAAAAGAAATCAAATCGTGGTAAATATCCCGTATTCAATGACTTTAGTGTTAAAAACCATGATAGTTTTTAATAAACAAAACAAACAGGCAAACTGAAGACAGGGCGCTATAGCGCTCATTAGGGGAGGCCTATGTCCACTGTCCAGTAGTGGACTAATATAGACTGACGATGATAATGATGAAAGGTATATTAACACAAATCAATCGTGAATTTCTTATTACGGCACAGTTGTATGTGCCAAGATTACGGAATAACTGAAATAATTTCCGAGATGGTAGCAAAACACCACAATCATGGTAAGTTATCCCATTTAAGTAATAAGTAAAATGCTAAGAATTTTGAAGAACATTAGCGAAACCAAGATCAAACCAAACAAGTGTTGCTGGCTTAGATAAGACAATTATCTTCATTAAAACTTCTAACATTAGGCAAGAATCTCATCTTACGAAGGCAATCAGCAAATTTTAATCAGACTCCCAGTTCTAATCTGACCTGGATCCACTATGCACACTCTTAAAACTAGGATGGAAGTAGGAACAGCAATTGTGGCCCCCACTTGAACCATTTCCTAAACCGGGTCACTAGCGGAACATCCCGTGAGGGTTCAAACTCATATAGCAACATCATTTTAACTAGCATATGGATCTCCAGCAGCAAGATAGGCGGACGATATTGTGAAAATCGCGGGGCGAACATGGATGAGACTGGTGCAGGACCGTGTGGAGTGGCACAAAAGTTTGGAGACCTATACCCAGCAGTGGATGAAGTCCGACTGCGGATGATGATGATGCAGGATCTCCAAGCACTAAGTCAAAAAGTTGTGTTAGTACTTGGAGACAAGTGAGACTTGGGTGTCTGAAGCCCTGAATTCTGCTGACAAATTGCTTTACTATCACAATAATAGTCACAAAATCACACAGTGGAATGTGCAAATGCAAGTGTATTTTGTATTTTAGACTTATGGAAATAAATCGTACATTTCTAACGCCAAGATCAGTAAATAAATCTAAAGTAATAGACATAACCTACAGAAAACTTTGAATAAAGTTTTGGATCTCAAGATTTCGGTACGTAGTCGAGAGGCTAAGTATAGTCTAATCTAAACTCCAGTGTAAGACTAACCCCTTTATTCATAATAGTCTACTATCTTAAAACATTGTTATTTCTTACTCTGTCTTCTTCTAATGACAAAATTAAGAGTGAGAAATAACACTAAACAACTTAACCAGTAAGGGGGTAGAAGTATTGTGAAAGTTACATCAGCATCATCATCAAAGCCAACTTTACTATACATATATGAATTTTAAAAATTTCTTTTTCGAAGCCATTTTTCACGTGAATGTCCAAAAGAAAAGTCTATAATTTTGAAACTAAATAATACTAGGAAATAAAGTGTCTTTCCTTATTTCAACCTTCGCATGAATATATAGCATAAGTTAAAAAGAAACCTCTGCCTAGTACCTCCAGAGAGCAGGATTTCTTTGCTTACGATTCTTGTATCAATATGTAATGAATGCTATCACGCCCTCAAACACATATTAGGTACGTGTTCAGGCTATGAATTTTGAGTAGCTTTTTACAGTTTTAGCGATGTGCTGGTTAGCTCATTTTGTACAAGATTCTTCTTTTTTTTATTATAATCATTTATCACATACCTACTAGATTCAAAAAGCAGTTTTGCACTCGTATTTCCTGGGTAAAAGCCTATATATTAATCCGAGTCTAGAACTCTAAGTTAAATTTCAGCCTGATAACTTCTGTACTTTAGTCGTGAAGAGTTATAATAACCATATTGATGAATATTCTCTCCTTCCATAGCCTTTTTACTGCTAATTCTATCATTTTATTACATCAAAGTATTTCGCCTAACAAAAGCTTGTTGTTTAAGCCTCCCGTCTCGCAAAAGCCTAGCTAATTCACCTTCATACATTTAAATAAGGCAGAAAGTAATGTACGTTACTTTTTATCAAAGTCTTTGGGCGTCGCCGCCGGAGGGAAAGCCAAGTTTTAGCGAAATGTATTACGAAACTTTGCGCAGAATAACGTGGAGAGTATGTTTGTACAAAATATTAATTTAATTAGATAAATACGTAGAATTTTTTGTTATTTTTCTTTGTAGCACCGAAATGCTGGTGAAAATACGGAATCACAGCACCAGCTATTCAAAGCAGGCAACCATTTTCTCAAGAAAGAATAGTAATATCTTTTTATATCGAATGCTCGTGAAATTACCATATAAAGTAGATAACAATTTCAATGAAAAAATAAAATTTTAATGCGTAAAATATGTACAAGAATTCCTTACCCTTACGCATACTAACACTTTTACGCATTTATTATATTTTATATTTTCCTGCTCAATCAAAACCTTGTCATTAGACCCAAACCTTTAGGTTAGACCAAACGGACAAAGACATAGCTACAACAACCAAGTCCTCTCTTCTTCGTTTCTCTAATCTCTACGAGAAATAACAACGAAATAATACTTTCTCTATTCACGCAAAAATTGTATGTCCTCATCAAATTAACATCATGAAACTCTCGAGTTTTGTTCACATCAAATAATTTTAAGACACATCTTTCACTGTACAAGCTACATATAATGCTCTTCCCCTGGACGTACAAAATATCTCCCTATCTTCAAAAAACTGCTTCATCAGCATTATCTATCATCTCAAACATATATAACCTTATTTATATTTATGTAAGTTGATAGTATGTAGGTTACTTAGGTATAATGGTATGTAGTGTAAGTATAGGTTTTCTTTTTCATTGTCTATATACATTTATACAAATGCCACCGTCTTACGTATATCACGTTTACTATTCTTTCATATCCTGGGGTTACCATGACTGTAATGAAGTGTTTTCTTTACATCCATCATGATCAGCAGAATTAACATTCGTTCCTTTGGTCTTTTTCTTTCGATGTTTGAGAATTTGAAGCCTGAAGTTAAGAGGAAAGTCCTCGTTCAAGATATTTGAATACATGGCTTCCTGAATGATCGACGAATGGGGTCACATTCCCTCGACCTTTGATAAAACCTCTCTCAATGGATGTTTTCGCGGCGAAGCTTTAATATAAATGCCGGTATTTTTCTATGGACCCGCAAATATAATGAAAAGAAAGATTATTAAAATTCGATGGCCTTATTTGGAATTGGAATAACTGTTTTGTTGAGGACAGTTTTTGGAATAAAATCGTTTGTAGTCGGTTTATAGTAGTGTTAAATATATTTAAACTTATAATGAAAATTTTAATTAATTTTGTAATATATTATTATTAAGTATATTAGTCATCTGGCACCCATAACACAAGCTTTGCTTAGCTTGGGGCTAGATGATGCTGTGTGGATTGTCCAGTATTAATTATTTCTTAAAAACATATAAATTTTTCTTAGGTAAACTAGACCCAAGCTGCGTGTGAAACCTAGTGTATCCAAAGAGTAATTGAATGTATTTCAGACAGGTGACCCGCACGCTTCAACGAAGCGCGAACGGGTTAAAGCACCCTAGGGCGAGGGGAAAATACTAACAAGACCTTGTACATTAACACGTTGGTAGCTTTAACGACGATTCTAGCTTTGTAGTTTGATAAACAAAGAACATTACAGCTACTTGTTCTTACAATTTAAACAGTACAGCTAACTGCTGAGTTTTGCAAACAATTTGGAGGCAGGTCAACTTATCAATATCATTCGTTGCGTCCCCTTGTCGCTTGCTGCATTGCGCTGACTATATCTTTGGCGCAAACAGGAGCTAAAGTAGCGCCACCACTTATTTTATCAAATAATTACGTGAAACAAAGGAATTTCCAAAAATCACACGTTCAGTTTGTTTTACCAATGATAAGCTTTTTTTATGTGCAATGCATTTGTAGTAGTTTTATATTGTATATTAAGGAAGAGATACGAAGTTGCTTTTGGTGTCCACCAAACTCTGTTTTCGTATCTCTTCCACATAAACAAAATAACACTACTAAAACTATTATGTAATCAATGAATGAGGTATCATCGCAAATCGGAATACCGAGTGTTTAGTCATTAGTGATTTTTTAGGTATTTGCGATATTATTCTAAAAAAATATCAGTAAAATTAAATGAAAAGGGAATCGGGTCGGTTTTTTATCGTTTTTAGTTAAGGTTTTTTTTAAATTAATTTATTGTTTTGATCTAAAAGAACATGTCCATAAGCCGTAGCTAAAAAATAACAAATATCATGTATGACATTCTAGGTGTTAAATCAAAAAATATTCTTACTCATGCAAATCTATGTCTAAAATCTAGATATTCTAAAGCATGCCAAATTAGTTTGTGTTAATCATACAGAGGGACTACGCTAAAAAAAAAAAAAAAAGTGACTAACATATTTAATCCCGATCAAACGAATGTGCAAAAGGCAAATAAAAAACTAATCAGGCTAGTATTTGATGCAAAAATAACTTCTACTGTGTAGATGATAAAGTTAAATTCACCAGATATCTGCCCTTGACTCCCATGATTGATCTACCGAAGAATCCTTAGAAGATGCAAGCAATGTTCACTCATGACTTAAAAATGCACTTCACTGTGTCACTTTTACTAAAAAAACATTGAAAAAAATAAAACACACGAGTCTCGAATATAGGGATCAAAAAATAAAATTGTAAGGTTTCTTTGGCAAAGAAATCAAGTTTGCTCGCGCTCAGCTCAGAAAATAAAATTTTATATAGAACTAGAACTAAAATATTAACTTTGGAAACTCATACATCATTTGAGAAGCTCAGATAAAAGAAACTAGTGCGATGTGAGAACGCACAGGGACCAAATTCTGATAATCAATCGTTTTACTACTACACTGCTATCGCCGATATATATAGATATTCCAGACTATAATTAATCTCTGTGCTTAATTTAATCCATATCCGATCCATCCATACTTACAAACTTTCGCGTTTATAATAATAGTAGGATTATTTCCTTTTTTCAGGTATAGAGCAAACATCAGTAGAGGTCATGAGCCGGCCCTAGCAAAGCCGTATGTGTAAATAACTTCCCGGAAATTCAATAGGGATTTCCAGAGGCTTTCCACAGTTGCCAGTGACCTAAAAACCCGCCGTCCGACTACAAATCAAATGCGGTTCAGATACCGTAACTTTTCCCACCCTCAAGGAGTTTAAAACCAGCAGTTTATAGATACTGAACTCGAATTTAAATTCCACGATAATTTTTGAACCGAATTCAACGAGGAGTTTTAAATTGTGGACATACGTAGAGGTTCTCAATTGTAAATTTCTGTGTATTGTAATTTTTTAGTTGTATTATGCGATAACCTTTTCAGGGTGGACCGATTTTGATGATTCATTTTTTATGTGAAAAATGGAGCTTCCCAGATGGGACCCCATTCAATTTAATCAATATTTGACCAGTAGTTTTTGAGTCATCCTTACTAATATTTTAAATGCGAAAGTTGGTATGGATGGATTTTTGTTCATCTTTTACGCAAAAACTACTGGATGATTTGAATGGATGTGTTCTAGCCCTGTATTAAAACATAGGCTAATTTTCATCCCATGGGATAAAAATAGCCTTGAGAAGTTTCCATAGAAACAAAGCATGCGAAGCCGCAAGCAAATCGCAGTCCTTGATATTGCGTATTTAAACAACGCGTACGAAGCGGCAAGCAGATCCCAGTCCTTGATATTACGTATTTTTGATAGAGAATGATACCGAGCGTTTACTAATCAATCCTGTAAAGGTATAAATATTCTGAAATTTGATGTCGATTTTTGTAAGTTAAAATTCTACAAATAACCTCCTTTTATTAAAGTCTGTTGAAAACGCCAGTCTCTAGCACAAGCTAGTTTTATTGTCTACAGTCTGTAAAAGACACAACACACGGAGAAAAAAATCTCGTTGCACTTACTGAAATTCTGTTTGACTCAACAATAATTCTCGTTCTTTTGTGACAGCGAGAATAATTTAGTAACGATTACAAGAATGAATAGTTCTAGTTGTCAGAACTAGAGGTAGCTGTTATCCCAACAAAACAGTCTAGTAGAGATTACAAGAATAATTAGTACCTAAAAGTAAGTAAGTGTTATGCCTACTATCTTTTTTGTATATGAGCACTATTATTAGTGTCTGGTATACAATTTTTATTGTAATGATAACTATACTCATTGTAATAGTTACTATGCATTATTGTTGTATGTACAATCCATAATTGTAATGTGTACTATCTTACTTATTATTCTGATTTCACTACCTACAAATGATAGGTACCTATTTATATTATTTAGATTTAATATGAAAACAGATATGTATTCATAAACTATTACTATTTAATTGTACGCGTACTTGTTGTATAAAACTTTACACAACAAGGACACATACAAATTAAATAGTAATAAATAAATTTTTTATATACATATATATCTGATTTCAGATTAAATCCAAATAATATAAACAGGTACCTATCTTTGGTAGGTAGTGGAATCAGAACAATAAATATTATTGAACTTAATTAAAAAACATAGTTTTTATTTACTTCTATATTTTTATTATATATTTACAAATTAATAACTATGTACGTCCCATTTGAGCCTCAAAACGTAAATCTCGTTATTACATTTAAAACTATAAAACTACTACCTACTACCATACAAGACTTTAATACTATAAAACAGTATTTAACATAACAGTACAAACAATATATATAGTGTTATTAAATAACAATATTCCGCAGCATTCGTTGTAGCCTCATGCATTCCACATCATCAGATATTTCTGAAAATAAAGAAAAATGTTAATTTATCTTGAGGTAGGTATGGGTACAGAACCTTATCCAGTATAAATAACAATATAAATATGTATTAGTAATCTTTTATAATTTTCATAAGTTAGAACTTGCCATATTTTTATGATCACTCACCATCAAACTATCATTCATTTTCATCCGAGGTTTGGTTAGTTACTGGCAGCGTTTTCAGTTAAATATTTTAACTATGTCCCTTCTCCAATAGATAAGCCCAATCAGTTCCTTGGCAAGAGAGTTAGACCGTTAATGTCTAATTTGTTGGCTGAAACAATAAGCGGGTTGGTTAATAGTTAATCATGTAGGTATGAAGTCTCCCCCAATCTACAAACATTCGAGATTGAATGTTCGTTGGTAGGTATAGAACAAAACACGTGTTGTTGGAGAAACTATTAGCTAAGGTCAGTTGGGGGAAGTGCGGCGTATTTTATTTTAAGTTCACTTATTATTAATTATTATTTAATAAATAATTATTATTATTATGTATTTAATTGGATTTTTAACAGCATGTCCATAGCCACACTTTCCCGACGAAATGGGGTGAGTGCGGCAAGGGTCTACAAATGCCAGTAAATTACTCTTTTTTGTAATTTCAACGTGAATATCAGACAGAGGAACGTTCAAATAGAAGTCTATATTCAACTGTTGGATCCTAGAATTAAGGTTCATAAAAAAAAAATTAAAAGTGCGGCATAATTCCTAAGGAACAAGCTATCCACTGGTACTCAACATTTGTACCTGACTGCCCAAGAAGGAAAATAAAGGTAATGGTATGTATGTACTATGTTTTTTGACAACAATGCTCATAATGCTAATGTTTATGTACACTTTAAAAATCTATAATTTTTTTATGTGTTTCCTTTTATTGATTGAAAAAGCTTGTTAAATGAAAAATAGAACTAATTCACAAAAATTAAGAAACAAGTAGAAAAGACAGTATCAAAATAAACTTATATTATAAACTTAATACTTTAATAAATTAAGTGTCATAATTTTTTTTTTATATAGAAAAATTATGCATAATTTTAGCATTCGAAGTTCGAAATATATTATTATAACGACATTCAGTCTATCTTACGATTTCTCCGGCTGACCAAATAGGTACCTACTTAAAATAAATTCCAATACATTTACTCCCAAAACATAAGGTTGAAAAGGTTGAAAACCGCTGACTTGGGGTAAGTGCGGCATAGTGCCGCACTTCCCCCAGGCATGGTAGCCGCACTTTCCCAAACAGTGCACCTTGAGGTGAAATTTTTGAACTGGGGTTATATCTTATTTCGCATAGAAAAAATAAAATAACTACATAAATACGAAGCTTGGGATCTAAAGAAAACACTAACGTATTAAAGATTATCCAATCTAAGCAAAAAACTTGTTTTGTAGCACAGCAACGCATACGTATCAACTACGATGTGTATTGAAATCCGAGTATTTATCCGAGAAATGAAAATGGCTACAACTCCTATTTCCTTAAAGTGGAGCTCCCAATTTTTTTTCAGGGAACTAATTTTGGCTCTTGTCATGACTAGATGACGCTTTTAGCAATAACATTGCTAATTTCTTGAATAATGACCGCACTTACCCCATCGCCGCACTTACCCCAACTGACCTTACCTACCTGCTACCTACTTTTCAAAGGTAGGAATAGGTCACTATATACCATGAACATGCACCATCCATACAAGACATCCATACAAGTTATAGCTGAAGACGACGATAGGCGGCTATGCCCCCCAAGATGGGAGTGTGGATCGGCACTGATACGGGCGCGCCGCCGCCGCCGCGCCGCCGCCGCGCCGCGGCGCCGCCCTGCCCCGGGCCGGGCGCTTTGGTATCTAAGCTCGTGGGCAAACTGACAGAATGCGAGATGTCCCGGGGCTTCGCCACCGCCGCCGGCCCCAACCCAACCCTTACCTACTGCCCGTACCTCGATGGAATATGCGCCCAGTCACGACTTTGGAGATTGATCTACATTTTTGATCAAGTCACGCAGGACAGAACTTCGAAAATAATAACACTGTCTCTACGACCGGGCAGGCAGGTTCACGACGCGTACAAACAACATATTATAGGGCAGGTAATTTAATAATTATGGCACTGCTACTTACCTGAATATTTCTGTGTATTGTCTGTTCCCCAAACCTTTAAAGCAAAGCTTTCACTTATTCCTTCATAGTCCATCACATTTCAAATTCACAAAACACTTACTTACTTGTACAGTCACATTCGAACTCTCGACGAAAACAAGAAATGGCGAACGAACGAATGGCGACTGACTGATGACCCCCTCCCTCCCGCCTCAATCCCCCGTGGATAGGTGTGTTGTTACTCCTACTAAAATTAATCATAATAACTACTAGAAATATTGTTAATTATATTATAATTAACAATATTTCTAGTAGTTATTATACTAAGCTAAGTAGTTGTAACAAAAAATTCTGGTTATTTGTAAAATACGATATTTTTTTGTAAAGTAAACGAAAAGTATTTAATGGTATCAAAAAATATAATAAAGAATACTATTTTATAGTAGACGCAACAGTTTTTTGTGTAGACGCAACATTTTTATGTGATTACCATTCGATCTTGTATTCTTGTAACCCATTTTTTTCTCCGTGCAAGTATACAAGGTTACTTCACATTACCATAGGCCGAAGGTTTGATTCTTAGTCCCAACCCATATTGCCCTAGGTCAGAACAGGTCGGGGTTGGGGTGTATCGATTCACCTTGCATTTTAGAGGAAATATTTGAACAGTGACATTGCTGTATGAAGTTCTGTTAAGTATATGCGAAGTATATGCCCACTATACCACGCGGACGAATTCGCGGGCACAGCTAGTACTAAATATCTAAATCATATAGACAGAGATAGATCATGAAATAAAAATAATAAAGTTAAATACTTAAACTAAAAAAATTAAAAAATAATAGTAGGAAAACATATTTTTTTAAGGATAGCCCGGATAGGCCGCAGTTTTTTCTATTCGAGGCTAATGCTAATAGTTAATCATGATATGCCAAACAGGGTGATGATGCTGCAAGCGTCTTGGGGGCTCTGTTGAGCTACCTCTAGACTGTTTGCAACCTGCAGTTAGCTCAATTGTTTACCTACACACGTTTTAATTTGTTTATATTCCTTGATTGTAATTTTCTTTATTAATGATGGCTTATTTAAATCATTTCTCGATATTAATTCCAGCACATTCCATTCGCATTATTTAGCTAATTCAATGGCATTGCCAAGCTTCCACGTTTATTTTTAGAACCTATCGCCTATCATCAACGCATCCGATAAAACAGTGATAACTGAAATCAGCATTGATTTTCCGATAGCGTGAATTTCGCGATGGGCTATCTAGGAATTGAGTAATAAATTGGATATTAAAATCCGAAAGCGATCTATGAACGCTATGATATACATACATATATTATTTGTTACTTTAAATGACTAGCTTCAACATAATCAGTTTGTTTTATGTTTTGAGATACTAGCAGTACCCCGCGACTTTGTCCACGTATAATTAGATGAATAAAGATATTATATTTTCATTCTTTATCCACCCCTTCATCCAAAAAGTAAAACACCTTCCAAATTTATTAGTTGAGACCATTCAGTCAGCTTTTAATGGCATTTAGAACGGCACACAACAAAACAAAGAAATGAATAAAGAAACCACACTAAAGTTTTTACGACACATAGCAAAACAAAAAAAATATAAAAACAGCGTTAAAATTTTTGAATAAACGTGCCCTATTTTGACTTTGAATTCCTGATTTTAGTTAAAATTTAACATCTACTTTTTTAAAACAATTTTCACCATGCAGGAATACTGCGAAATTTTAATAACATTATTTGGGTAACAAACGGATGTCTTTGCATTTTTTCATGTAATTTTCAGAAAACGCTGTAGATGGAGGCAGCATAAGATCGAAACCGGTGACGATTTATCGTGTTAGCGACGAAAACCGAATTTATGCTTTAATTACAAGCATATAAATTCAGTGACTTCAGGCAAAAAAAGCCCACGTCGATACGAGGAAAATGAGAAGTATTTGTCGCATTTTTGAATCACTCTATCTATTAAAAAACCGCATCAAATACCGTTGCGTAGTTTTAAAGATTTAAGCATACATAGGGACATAGGGACAGATAAAGCTACTATGTAGTGATAGCATTCTGAGCCTTCTTCTATGTGTTATACATAGAAAACACCCAGATCATCCGAAACATAATCTGCTGATCTTAAAAACATTCTCAATGTCAGGAATCGAATCCGCAACCTCTTTGCATCGCAAGCCGACCCTCGCTCTGCGCCACATATTAAGTCATCGAATAAAAGTTCATATTTATTCAACTTCATTAATAATGGTTCGAAAATATCATTCGAATGATGCATCGCTTAAATCATTTGAGTTATTTTCGTTCGGATTGCGAATGGAATAATGGAATCGGTATGATTGTTTTGATGTTCCGAAAATGATATTGCGGTAATCGAGGAATTCCTGAACGTAAACAGGAATACTGATTCTGTTTGATGCTTTGCCGTAAATAAGGCTTCACTAACACAATACCCTACTTTTTAACGGACGAAAAATACGTCGGTAAGTAATCCCTAAGCGCTTTTAAGCTTAGCCTTTTCTAACTTCAGGGAAGATGCGGGAAGACAGGAGCTTTTAATAAATTGATGTTTATTACAAAAAATAACAAGCGACTTCTAATTTAACGCATTATTAATGATAATCAAATATAATACTTTCTTATTAGAGCCCCTGCACTGCCAAAGAGTAGATAGATCTCATTTAATCTTTAGTTGGCTCCTACGAAAAGGCCGCCAATTCTTTTCCCTTCAACAAACGATTGACCCTTAGCTGGAATCGAATCTAAACCTCGGGTAGATCTTCCCCCACTGCCCACCTCAGCCAGCATTATACATTATTATTATTAGGAACCTTTTATAACAACTTTATTTATGTTCTTTAAACGTGTTTTCATAAATGTTTCTATTGTTGTTACAAATAAATGTACTTCTATTCTATTCTATTCTCACTGCGCCAAGAGGTTGTAAAACGTACAGAAGGTAAAATAACTTTTGTCCATTGGCACAAGCGCAACTAAAGCCTTTGTCTACATTGAAACGATAATGCCTGATAATTCTGGAGCCAACTGACCTATTTCTGAACGGCTTATGAGCTTTGGACTGAGAACTTTCGGATCAGAATGTTTTGTTCCAGAAACTTTGGACACTTGTGAATGTTTGATGAGCATTATGTTGAAATTTCACATCAAACTATTATTATAATATTAGCAATCCCTAACACAGGTTCGACATAGCACGGCTGCTAAAGTTCATCTTTTTGTACTTACTACTAACATAACGAAATAAATTAATTATAAACTAGCAACAGCCCGCGGATTTGCACGCGATCTATGGAAACGTCTCAAGACTATTTCTATCCCGGATATTGATTTATGGGATGAAAAGTAGCTTATTCCAGGGCTAGAAATAGAATTACGTCTATGCTCATTTTTTATTTCATCCTGATCCGTTCTGTAGTTTTAGCGTAAAGAGGTAACAATATCCATCCTTCGAAACTTTCGCATCCAAAGTCGCTTTCTCTGTCCCTATTTCCCTAAGTTCCATTGTATGTTTAAATCCTTAAAACTAGGCAACGGATTTCGATGCGGTTTTTTTTTATAGATGGAGTGATTCAAGAGGAAGTTTTATACGTGTAATAAAACCGTGCGAAAAATAAAGCCGGGGCGGGTCGCTAGTAATATTATCAATGCGAAAGTAGACGAAAAGGATCGAGTCGAACTTTTAAGCAGACGTAGTTTTAGGCCTGTAATAAAATATTGTGGCTAGATTTCATAAATTTTCAATTTTTGTTGTTTTGCTTACGCATTTTCAAAAACATAAGCTCTGTCTCAGTCTCATGAACCGGAAATCGTATTCCTATCCTATTCGCACAAATGGGTCCACAGTGCCTTCTTAATAGGATTATCCCAAGCTTTTGCCAAACGTTAAACATGAATCAACAAGATAAAAGCTGGGTACATAAGTAATTAAAAGACTCCAAGCCTTTCTATTTATCACTACATCGTATAAAACAAAGTCGCTTTCTCTGTCCCTCCCTATGTATGCTTAAATCTGAAAACTACGCAACAGATTTTGATGCGGTTTGTTTTTGTAGATTGAGTGATTCAAGAGGAAGGTTTATACGTATAATAGAACCGTGCGAAGCCGGGGCGAGTCGCTAGTTTATTTATAAAAGTAATAGCGACCCGCCCCGGCTTCGCACGGTTATAGAAAGCGATACATATTTTAGCCAACATTGCAATATTAAACCAGCGTTGGTTTGGTATTGGTGTTCAAATTAGCTTTTATTGTCACCGTCCCAAATAACAGAATAATAAAACAAGGTTCCGTGCAAATAAATCAATTACTACACGGGCGAAGTCGTTGGGGCTCGTTAGTTAATACTTGCATAATAAGTCTGCTTTGCAATAACCGTAACCAGGCTGTGAAAGAAACCCTTTCCATAACACAAGCTTTGAGTAGCTTACTTTGGGGCTAGATGCTGCTGTGTGGATTGTCCAGCATAATTTTTAATTTATTTATTGTAGGAAAGGGATTTTTTAAAGGATGGACCCCTTACTATTAATGTTGCGATTAATATTGTTGAATGAGCGATACCCCGTCTGCATTTAAAATAAAACACCGAACCGATCAGACAGCAGCTTTCATGGGGACCTTGGAATAACAAGTTTTATTTATTTCATCATCAGAATGAACTTTTTCCTTTACATTTTTAAATCAAGCTTATAGTTTTAGGAATTGGAAAATTTCTTTTGATGACTTAATATTCCAATATCATGTTTAGATGTACGATGAATGTGGTTATTCGATACAAAAACGAACAAAACAAACACGAAAAAATAAATAAAAACACACACGTTTCGAGCACCGACGCGAGTTTCAACCTTGCAACGTAATATCTTCATCAAAATATACGCCCTTACCCTTTTCCTAGCCATCACAAATAAACACTACCACATAGTTCTCAATTTGAGACGTGCTTTCGCGGCAAAGTCCGGAATACAACTGACGGACGGAAGTAAAGTAAACCAGGGGTACCACCGCCCTGGGGCATTGCGCATTCGAAATTCGAACTGCTTTATATCACGCTCGGGTGGGTAAAGGATTTTGGACCAAGCACAGCAGAGGAGAGGGGTTGTTTTAGGTTGATGGTTGTATTTGGGACGGTTATTGCATTGGGGGGAAACTGTTACGTCAGCTGTGAAGTGAGAAGCGAGTTCAGTGTTTTGATACTTGTATTTGCAGAGGGCTGATCAATGTCAAGGATTTTGCAATATTGTTGATTTTAATGACTTTGCTACTTTCTAGACCACACTTTTTTGAAAAGCTATAGTTATATTTATTCATTCCTAACACAAGCGTCTTCGTAATTTTATAAATTTTCTGATTTACATTGATCATTGGATAGGCAGTTGGCATAAAAAGAAAACTTAAGTAAAACTTAATCTGATAGAAGTAAACAATTGGCCGTCTATTTCTTTAAAATAGTGCTATTTTAAACGTCAAATTAGTTTAGTTTTTATACCAACCAAGTCGACACATTGACTAATGTGAGTAATACAAACCGATCCACACAGAAAAAAGTATCAAAAAATAGTTAGTCGATTGACAACCTCCTTTTTCAAGTCGGTATAAATGACATAGGACATTCTAAAGCACCCTATGAACCTTCAAGGTCGTTTACAGTACAATAGGTACTTGCAAGAGCAGCTGTGGACTATAAAAACTGACGACCCTATAACACCAGGTAGAAAGTTTCGCTAAAGGACAGTTGTAAATTGTAATGAGGATAATGGGATCGAATTCCGTTTTTGTTTGTTCCAACCGCTTTTAATTTATTATTTATTTAGAAAACAGCAGTTAGCTCACAGTTATAACCAAAACACTAACTACACAATACTACTAAACATAACATAACAGAACTAAATCCTTCGTCACTACATAGTATAAAAAAAAAGTAGTTTTTTCTGTCCCTGTATCCTTATGTCCCTTTGTATGCTTAAATCTAACGGATTTTGATGCGGTTTTTTTAAATAGATAGAGTGATTCAAGAAGAAGGTTTACACGTATAATAAAACCGTGCGAAACCGGGGCGGGTCGCTAGTAATATTATAAACGCGAAAGTTTGTAATTAGATATGGATGGATGGATGTTTGTGACTCTTTGACGCAAATACTACTGAACGGATATGGATCAAATTTGGCACAGAGATAGATTAAAGTCTTGAATAACACATACTTAGGTTTATATTTTATCCCGGAATTCCCTCGGGAACGGGAATTACGCAGGCGAAGCAGGGCGCATCTAGTATTTCGCTAAAGGACAGTTGTAATAATAAGGGTAATGGGATCGAATTCCGTTTTTGTTTGTTTCAACCGCTTTTATACAGACGACCTTTATCGCATAGTGGGTGGAGAGGCTGAGACAATAAATGTCGTGGGTTTGATTGCCGCTGTGGCATTGTTCGTTGCGGGTTTATAGATCACTTGTTTGTTTCGAATTTATCGCTTTTGCTTCAATTAATCATATTAATATTATAAATGCAAAAGTTTGTAAGGACGGATCTGGAATTTTATCGGAATTTTATCCACATCCGTTCAGTAATTTATGCGTGAAAGAGTAACAAACATCCATCTATCCATCCATACTTACAAACTTTCGCGTTCATAATAGTAGGATGTGTGTGTGTTGTGTGTTTGAACTAATAATACATTTATTATTAGTTAAGACACTCAAAGATTCATAATCATCATCAGCCTATATTAGTCCACTGCTGGACATAGGCCTCCCCTAATGAGCGTCATAGCGCCCTGTCTTCAGCTTGACGCATCCAGCATCAGCCAGCAGTCTTCCGCAGATCGCATCCCACCTGGCCGGAGGGCGTCCTGCACTACATTTGCCAAGTCGCGGTGTCCACTCAGAAACACGTTTCCCCCAAACAGTTTGTCGGTACACAAAGATTGAATTGAAGTATTAAAGCTTGTAGTCTCCCCTGCAAAGAAATATTTATAAAATCGCTAGTGGGCACTTAGCCGGCTTCAGACGGAGACGCAGGTACTCTATGGCTTCAACCGCAGTGTCATGTCGGCTCTCGCGTCATTTCTACGAGTCAATTAGCTGAGACTACTTCAGACTAGACTGCTATAGTTTTTAGACTCTTTTAAGTGCCTGCCTGTGTAGGTATAGAATTGTTATTATTTTATACTAGTATATGCCCGCGGCTTCGTGGTTTCTATAGAAACGTTTCAAGGCTATTAATAATAATTTTATGGTAACTGATTTATGGTATGAAAAGCAGTTTGTGTGTTATTCGCGAGCTAGAACTATATACGTCTCTTCAAAATTTCAGCCCAATTCGGCCCGAGGTAGTTTTTGCGTAAAAGAGGAACTAACATCCATCCACGCATCCATACAAACTTTCGCTTTTATAATTTTAGTTAGGATTTTATCTTTTTGTTAAAACCAAGAGCTGGTGAGTATCTGGCGTAGCGCTTCAGTATTGCCATACAGCGTATTGCAGACTGCGACTTTGGGACGAATGCAGACTGCGACTTTGGGGCGCAACGAATGGTGATGACGTGGATCATTTGAACTGCCTCTAGATTGTTTCCTACAGTCTGAAGTTCGCTCAATTGATTCGATTGTAAAAACTTGTTTGAATTTGTTTCTATTCGTTGATTGTCATTTTCTTTGTTAAAGATTAAAATCTTTGACTCTTGCTTGCAATGTCAAATTCCTTAGTAATCAAAAGGTGAGAAGATGATCTACCAAAAGAATGGAGAAGATTAGGTCGTGACAGAGATGAATGGAAAAACTTGGGGAGATCTGTATCGAAGGGCAATCTGACTAACACTCGGCAAACTGGATGCCTAATAATTTTAGTTATTTCTTTGAGATTGAAAAATTACTAGACTTACAAAAATACTGTTGTATTAATGTAATGTATTACCAGATTTATCAGCGACTAAAGCTAGATGAATAGAATAGAATAGAATATATTTTTATTTGTTTACAGAATTACACAATACACAGTATACTTAGACTAAACATAGACTAAACTGAGACTAAAATGGAAAGAGTAAATCTGTAACAAAATGGCTCTGCCTCAGCATGAGTTGATTGCTAGCAAGCTAGCAACCAACGCTGGTCTTCCGTCAGAGCCACATGCTGGCTTTACGGATCACACATACAAACAACGCTAAAATTAACAAAACTGACACATAAAAACTATCAATAAAGAATTAAAAACAAATGAGAGTAATACACGTAATTGACTAATATACCAAATAATTAATAAACGAAACCAAAAAAATAACATAATAAAGGTTTTAAAAGGTACAATACGACACATAAGCTAACATTACCTATTATAGAGCACTCGTGTCGTGCCTAAGGCTTTCCTGTTCCTTCTGATGGTTAAGCAAAAAATACTTTAATTTAGATCGAAAACTATGTAAACTCTGCAGGTTCCTTATCGGTGGCGGAATATTGTTCCAGCACTTCGAGGCTGCATAGCGGAAGCTGCCTCTGAAACAGGCCGAGCTGTGCCGCTGTATCTCGAGCTGCCTCGAGCACTGGCAAGAGCCACAAGATCTGGAACTAGACAACCATGACAACTTATCGTAGAGATAAGACGGCGATTTGAATTTCATTACACCAAACATAAGACATGCAAGGTGCAACTTGCGACGATGTTTCATTTTCAATATGAAATGTTTATTTAAAAATGGCGTCACATGGGCTCTAAATGGAACATCAAAACAAAAACGGGCACATGCATTTTGGACTCGCTGAACTAGTCTTTGCGTCCTAGAGAGCAATCGGGGTTCTATTACCACGTCCGCATAGTTTAGCTTTGATAATACAATCGACTCTACAAGCCAAGATGCTATCTAGCTATTCTATGGTATAATAAAAGTTGTGGACATAAGCTAAACAACATTGTCTAAAGTGTATTCCTAGTATCCCGCTCTTAACTTTATTTATTTCGTATTAAATGTTTTACTTACTCTATGAAAATGTTATCAAACCAAATTATTTTAAACCGAGCAAGGCACAGCCTGACACAGCTATTTTATTAAGTTATTACAAGTCAAAAGCTGAAACTTATTAAGTTAAGTAAATTGTAAGATATAGCCTCTAAGCATTTCTAAACTTAAATAACCCACGAGGCTTCGTTACCGCCTACGCTATGGCGGTGTGGGTGGATACAGATGAAAGTTCCCATGACATGGCGGTGGAAAACCATAGAAATGGACTTGTACGAGCACGTACATTGTGCATTGCCCTAATTAGAAAGAAAGAAAATATTTTTATTAGTTCACCAACATCAAAAAACTGTAAGTACTAAAAATAACTAAGATAAAAACAAGTTATGCTAGCAAGCCAATATGTCCCAAAATAGTACCTAATTAATGTTAACCTTTGCATTTACGATAAATTTTAGCAATACTTTTTATTATATTCAGTTCGCGTTCACCTGTCAATCGACTCAGGCGTCGCACTATCATTTCATTAGTAACTACAGTTTATCGTTAAATATATCAGTTAAAATTGATCTCCTAGTTTTTCTGATATATCCAGCTTAGTTACTATATACCTGATGTACGACCGTACAGGACAACTAACAAATACCCGCGTCTTCGCAAGCGTTATAATCCCATAGGAACTTCTTATGAGAGGAAAAGTAGCCTATGTGTTATTCCAAGGCTAGAACTATGTCTGTTTCCAATTTCAGCCCGATCTGAACATTAAGTAGTTTTTTTGCGTGAAAGAGGAACAAACATCCATCTCGAATAGAGGGAAAATAGGATAATCTTCATAATCAGTTCCATAAAACCGGGTTCAATTCAGAATAATAATTTGGAAAAATCAAGAGATCTTCACTGTCATATTGCAACCAAAGTAATTAATTTTCTTTTTATGACATTTGTCCATCAACAGTCTGTTGTCCTTGAATCACATAACCATGTTCTATGGCCTGGCCGCCGATAGAGCAAAGAGACCGAATACATAATCAAGATGTTATCATTACTCTTGACTATGAAATTCATGGTATCACAACGAAGGCTCGCTAGTAAGAAATAGAATTGAGGCCTATAAATGCAGCGATCTGCGACATATCTATACATCCATATAAACTTTCACGTTTACAATATCATAGTAAGGAATCGATATTGCAACAGGGATAGCAACAGGAAAGTGACGAGTTTTCTTAAAGCCGAACGTCCACCGCCGGCTAAACTAAGTTAATTTAGCTTATCTCGCATAGTTGAGCCAGTTTTTCATACATGTGCGTCCACCACAAACTATGCCAGCTAAGCTACGTGCAATGCCCCAGCTAAGTGGAACTAACTTAGTTGTCCGGCCGATCCGTAACAAACTGAGCTAAACTAAGCGCCTCTCACCCCCTTGCCTTACCCCTCTGACGCCTGTCGATAGTTTTGTTAGAACGTGTTTTGTACAGTGAGCGTAGTTTTAGCTTATTTATTGGTGGACGGACAACGTAGTTCTAGTTTAGCTTAGCTTAGTTCACTGAGTTTAGTTTTCCTTTAGTTTAGCTGGCGGTGGACGTTCGGCTTTAGAGAGAAACATTACATTATGAAGTTTGTAAGTACGTTTGGTATGGAGAACCTCAGTGTCAAGAGAAGCTTACCTAATTATCTTTCTGGGAAAGGTTTTAGGGATTCTTGTCCAGGTAACTTTCAAGGGCGAGCTTGCTAACTAGATAACTTGACCTCAAACTTGCCTGTAACTAGCTAATATCGTGCTTAGAAGCGTCATACTACATGATATATATTACCGTCATAGAAAAGTCGTTGATGGAATAAGTTAGCAAGGAAGAAGAGAAGCTAGTTCAATGTAAATTAATGTTACAGATTTGCAACGATTTTCACTAAATAAATACGCTCATAAGATAGCACAACAAACAGAACTATCTGATCATTAGAACAATAAGAGTTAGTGCACCTTCTGTTCCATAAAACCAGGTATATATAATCGCATTACCGAGGCATGCCAAGCCGTAATATTCCCATGCAATGTCATACAGGCTAAGTCAACGTTCCTTCAAGGTTCGTTTGCTTGTTGGCTTCTGACCGTGAAATGTCGTCGTAAAACACGAGACCCTCTGGACTTTTGAGTTTCTTTCTACTAGGGCTAGTCCTATTTGTATAGCTATGCTACCTTGTGCTTAGATATTGTTGATAGGGTTTATATATATATTATAGGCCGGGCCTAACTACTTGTTGCGCCTGGCCGTGCCTACGATGTTGCTTTACGTGTCCAGGCTTCACTACACCACGAAGGTAGAGGAGATCGTGGACTATGTGAAGATGAAGACCAACATCCTGGTGAGGGTCGAGCAGTTGGAGTCGCGTCATAGTGATTTTAAATCATTTGTTGTGCGTATTCCAACTGAGAAGATATCGACCTTTACCAAGGAAGAATTCTGGCCGAAGAATGTGCTGTTCCGGCGATTTCGGAGACGATTACCGGCCGCAGCACATATCGCGTGTCACACGTCGCCGACACGACGTGCTAGTTAATAAGTTTACCTATGTATATAAAGTATGTATGTTAGTCTAAGGTATATATTTCATATGGGCCGTAGTTTTAAATATTTAACATCCTGTACTTGACTATTGTTGCCTGAAATAAATGATTAATTTATATACTGATATTAATGTATGGGAGTAAAACCGAAAACCTCTAGCCCTAGCTTCGCACACGTTGTTTCTAAAGAAATGTTTCAATGCTACTTCTATCCCATTCCCATAGGACCTGATTTATGATATGAAGAGTATCAGTAAAGTAGTTTTATTCCAGACTAGCGACCCGCCCCGGCTTCGCACGGTTTTATTATACCTACATATAAACCTTCATCTTGAATAACTCTTATCAATAAAAAAAACCGCATCAAAATCCGTTGCGTAGTTTTTAAGATTGAAGCGTTCAAAGGGACATAGGGACAGAAAAAGCGACTTTGCTTTATACTATGTAGTGACGTTGAACCACGTCTATCCAAATTTCCAGCTCGATCCATTGAGTAGTTTTGGCAAGAAGATCTTTCTATCCATCCAACCTTTTGCATTTATAATACTACTGTGATGTGAAATGAAAATGCTCCATTGTTTAGAGCAATAAGCACTGTGGCACACCCAGCTTGGCACAGTTATTTATTACGTACCTACCTAAACTGACCTACGAGTGTATCTAAGCATACATTACATAATTTGCGGGTTTTCTCGTATGCTTTTTCAATCAATAAATATTGCTGGACAATTCCACCAGCATCATCTAGTCAGTTTAGATAGGGCTAAGATGATGCTGTGTGCACTGACTGATCGAAAACTGTGCTGGTATAAGTCGTGGGAATAATGATGGTAAAGACTTTATTAACAACGAAAATTACAAGCAAGAAATAGAAAAATTACAACTAGTATTTACAATTGAAACCATTGAGCTAACTGTAGACGGTTGCAAACAGTCTAAAGGTAGCTCAATTGATCCATGTCAATACCAGTCGGAAGCGTCCCCAAGACACTGGCTGCATTACCACGCTGTATGGCAATGCTGATGCGCTGAGCCAGATATTCACCAGCTCTCGGGTCACGCGTCGCATCGACCAGACGCTCAGATAATTTAAAAACCCGGAGAGCCTCGGTACCCCACGGACCTAGGGTCTCGAATCCAAGGGGAGCAAATGCGTAGGTTCTGTCGAGACCTGCATATTTGCGCCTCTTGAGATCCTCGGCCAGATCTGCCGCCGCACCAGCCCTAGTAGATGTTCTTGAAAGATGGGAAGGAGCAAGTGTGTCGACGCATGTAAATAATGATTGAAACTGAAAATGTCATGATGTTCCGCTTCAATCATATTTCATTTATGAACAAAGCTATGATCAAAGTCATCATGAAATTGTACTAAATTACAATCTAAAATTATAAACCTATTTATAAAATTATAAATTACTAGCGACCCTCCCCGGCTTCGCACGGTTTTATTATACGTATAACCTTCCTATTGAATCACTCTAATCTATTAAAAAAACAGCATCAAAATCCGTTGCGTAGTTTTAAAGATTTAGGCATACATAGGGACATAGGGACTGAGAGAGCGACTTTGTTTTATACTATGTAGTGATAATCTTATTTACCTACACGACTTTCTTTCTTTGAAAGTTCTAGCACAGACTAATAATAACATAAAGTTTTATGAAAAAGCGCTCTAGTTTTCAACAATTTTATAAGATTGCAATCACGAAGAAGTTGCTTTTTCCACTTAGATTATAAATTTCTTTCCGGGATACTCCAAGTCTAGCCATTTTTCTTACTTAGCTTTTACTTAGGAATTTACTTTTTTCAGTCAGCAAATATGAATATTTTTTTTTTGTATTTTGATTTATGATAAGTAATGGGGTTTTTTCACTCTTAATTCAAATTCATGAAAAAATGGGAATTCCCATGGGAAGTGATTTATGGGATGAAAAGTAGCCTATGTATTATTCCAGGGCTACAACTAGGTATATTCAAAATTTCAGCACGATCCATTTAGTATATTTTGCATGTCGACCTGTTGTAGTTTCAATCATCGAGACCTGACTTCACAATAAGGAAGTTTCCGATTTTTTTATTTATATGTAAAAAAATAATACTATACTTGCAATAAAGCCCACTGAAATTTTTTTTCAATTATCTTCATAAATGACGAAGTTATGATACTTTTCCCGTCCGCTTTAAAACTTGTCGGCGCGCGGCCGCTCAACAACGTCATGACGTCATAACTCCGCTCGAGTCTAGTAGTTTCTATGCGCGGTAACCTCAAACAAATCTAAAATACTAAATCAAGACGGAACGGATATTTATTACCGTTGTGGAATCTGTGCAGGACAACGTTTACATAGTTTTAATATACTTAAGTACCTAGCTTGTATTTTTCTTAATATTTGGTTACCTATACCATAAGAATAAGTACTTAGGTATAGTTATTATTTATTCTTATGCCTATACATATGTTCAAAATCTTACCTACATAATTTTCAGTTATCAATGTTATCATCATACCCAGAATAGAGTAGGTAGTACCTATACCTACCTACGCGATATCTCTACAACGATCTGTTTGTTATACCTACCTAGATCAACTTATGTACCTACCTTCCTTTGTGTAAATAAGGGTTATTTTCTTCGCCTTGATAGTCGAACATTGAAGAGCTTTTGGGAATGAGCAGAAATCCAAAGAATAATCTAGTATCTTATGAACGTTCTAGACTTTCAAGCATAAGTAGGTATGCCAAGGTTCTCGAACGAATCGAAAGGAAGAGCAGAGTCAAGTGGGAATAACAGAGATATATATAGCTTCCGGAAAACAGTGGAAATAAAAGACAAGGACGGCGTAGGTTAAATGTAAGGGATAGAGTTGTTTCTAGGATTGCAACGAAAAATCTATTTGGAAGTAGGTAGGTATACCGAATATTCGGCGAGCCCCCTGACCGAATAGCCGAATATTAGGCAAAAGTATACGGCCGGATTTTAGCGTCGAAACTTGTAGGTACAGGTGATTAACGTTTCGAATACAGTATATGATTATGTACCTATTTCATGTACCAATGACTACTTAAATTATTATGAGAGAAATTAAAAGTTAAATATTAATATATGAATGATAATGAATCGAATTCTTTTTCATACTTTTCATCCTATAAATCAGTTCCCATGGAATATAAATAGCCTTTAGACGTTTCCATAGCAAAAACGCGTGCGAAGCCGCGGGCAGATGCTAGTAATCTATATAAATTAGAATAGAATAGAAAACACTTTATTATACTTAAACCTACCACACAAAGAAAGAAAAGAGAACATAAAAATACTACATGCTAAGACTACATATAAAGGGCGGTCTTATCGCTAGGTACTTAAATATAGAAATGGAAAATAAAACATTATATAAACAGAATATAATAATATTATCTATAGATATTATAATAACTTATACTAATATACATAATTTAACTTATTACTTAAATTATGTTCAGAAAAATCGATATCGATATTTTTGTTTATTCAATCACTACGTTTGGGTCACCACTTCGTTGATTATATCAAAACGTGTAAGTACATATGTTCAAGAAATATCGATATCATTGCCGGCCTTACTATGCATAAGTTAATAAATTATAGATTTATGTTTATAGGTACTATAAAAAAATCAGTGGTGAATTAAATAAAGGCGAAGTAGAGTACCTATACACCTATTTTCCTAAAACGAATAACTACCTAAAAGCTGCAGCAAACTGATGCGCATAATATTTTCAACCATAACAATCAACATACGGAATAACGATGTTCATTGTTATGGTTGAAAATATTATGTAATTAGGTAGGTACTTACGTTTTAAGTTTCACTCCTCTGACCTCTGCACTTGTACAGTGGATTGTTTGCCAGAAAATCCAAAACCATAACCATGTTCACTTTAGGTAAATTATTTGACTGTCCACGCACAAAACCACTCTCCATCGTCAAAATTTTACTTTAATTTAGTTATTACTTATCTAAACGATGTATCTATACGAAATAAATTAATATACTTTACATAAACACTCGCCCACACCATGTTCCATGTACTTACTATGAGCAAAATAACGATGAAACACTTGAAACAGTCGAAAAGCGCTTTCCCCCCACCTGTGCCGTTGAACCGCGGGAACTTATGACGTCACAGGCCAAATGCCTAGCGCTCATTTTCTAATTCGTTTTTGATTCAGTAAAAGTGAAATAACTTTGTCATTTTTCAAGTTATCAAAATAATTCTTTCACCATATTTATTGTAATATATATGCCCTAAAACTTACATAATTAGTTTTTATTTTTGTGAAATTGGAAACTTCCTTATTGGCTGAAATGATGATAATATTAAGGAACTTAAGCATTTCAGCTTACGTAATACAAATTCCAACACGAAATCTTTTATTCCGCATTAAAAAGCAAGCAATAGCTCAAAGGCAGCGACCTAACAAAAATGCGCTTTCCGCGCCCAAAACGAGTTACGTTGGCTATTCCGACCGCGTGCGCCGGCGCAGGACGCCTCGTCCTTGACATTCATCAGCCGTCTTAGAGTCAAGGATAAATGAATAATGCTGGACAATTCACACAGCATCATCCACCCCCAAGCTAAGCTTGTGTATTGGGTTTGTTACTAGATAAATGATATACTTAAGTACTTAATACATTAAAAAAAAACGTGTTATGATGATATGATTGTAAAATTAAATAAATTCCACTAAGTACATAGATATTTTTTCCATTAAAAGATACCGTCCTCAAAACTCCCAGCACAAATAACTGGAGCTCATCACATGGGCACTGATTTAAGAGATGAAAATTAGCCTAAGTTTATTCAAATTTCAGCCCGATCCATTCAGTATTTTTTGCGCGAAAGAGTAACAAACAAACATCCTTATATCCATATTCCATACATAGAAACTGTCTTCAGAGTAAAACCAGTTATTTAAGTGAATAAGTACCTACCCATTATACGTTCTCTGAAAAACTTTTATCAGAGTAAAACCGATTTTTTGCATGAATAAGAACCCATTATACCTACGTTGTCTGAAAAAATATAAGAACATAGGAACGCGAGCTTTAGAACAACATGCAAAATTCATTTCTAATTTCGTGATCTGAATGTTATTCGTATTATGATTCAGTTGATATTGCTATATACAATTTAATTGTTATCGTAAATCTAGGTTTACCTTACGTTCCGTTCCATGTTGCTTGCCAATTTCATTCTTCCTTACCTGTAATGAGAAAATAATGTTATTAGAGGGTGTATCTATTTTGCTTTTATATTAGCTTTTAATACCAAGTTTAATAATTATAAATAATACCAATTTCTGTCAGCGACTTCTTTGCGGTATAAGTAAAATTCAAACCTATATGCCTGATTTTCAATTTTACATTTAATTCTCATTCTAGCTATTTCAAAGCCTTCGCTTGCGTTTTTTTTTGCGCAGAATCCCAGTTATGAATCACGGAAATGATTATTCTACTATTATTAATATTGAATGGAGAAGAATGTAAAAATCAAATGTCTAATAAATCGTTGCGTTATAAATTGTGTAATTAATCCGACTTTGTTTTTATACAATGTGATTTTTCGAACCTTGATCAAACGAAATGTGCGGATACACGACACATATTTATCGATAAAAACCGAGATAAAAAAATTTTTATGTTATTTTTTTTAAACACAAGTCAAGTACAGATATCAACAGGAATCTCAACTGATTTAATCTAAATGGCAGAAAGTATCTAATTTAAATGGTGAATAACATGACAACGGAAAGAGATAGACCCCCAGTTTTTGAAGGATTTATAGAATAAATTATGAAGTTTAATACAACATGCAAAAAAGTACACATTAATTGCCCAGTTTTAAAGTTACAGAGAAAAAATAAAATAAAAATCGTTTTTTTTTTGTCTTATTTCTAAAAAAATACTGTTTTTACTACGCTTATATATCGTATTTGTATTTTTTATTTATTTTATTAGCTAGGTAAACTATCTAGCTTTCAAATGAGACTACTTCGAATAAAATACACCATTTACTCAAAAAGAAACGAAGAATTTGAAACAAATTGTTTTTGAGATAAATAACATATAATTTTTTTTATCTTGATTTTTACCGATAAATATGTGTCGTGTATCCGCACATTTCTTTTGATCAAGGTTCGAAGAATCACATTGTATAATACAGAATTGATAAGATGTTTATAAGAATAATGTTTTTAATAAGTGCATAATTATTTTGAATCTACAAGAAGAATTGAAGTTTTCGCATTTTGTCCTGCTTGAGTTACTTAATTCAAACAGTAATTACCCATCCCTCCCATAAATCAAGGCAAGAGCATGGAATTTCATTAAACGTCCGTCCTATAGCCATGAAATACATTATAATCAGTTGCGTCACTATTCACACCATACATATGTCTGAAATAGGCTTTGAACGCCTCGGATTATGATTATATGAAATACTGGACATAGCCCGCGTTTCTAGGTGTTTTCTATGTATAATAAAAAATATCTATCGATGTAATGTATTGTATTGCTCTTTAAGAGCGTAAAGACCGACGTGTAATACAATTGGTTATTAATTAAATAAAGGTTCAAAAAAAGTTCGATTCTGCGAGTTAATTGATTTACTACAAAAAGTATTTCTGCATTTAATAGGCCTCCCATAATAAGTGCATTATCCGGCTTCCACATTATTCACCAACTCTAATTAGTTAGTTGTAATTCCGTTTCCCAAAACCTAAAACTGTGTCATAGAAATAACGCTACTTCATTCCGATACATTAAACCTAACCTAGGAAATAGTACAATCTATGCCGACGTGTAATTAATTCATGGTATCTATCGATTTTGACTTCAGACTCCGTAATCGATAGGGTAACATACGTCACGTCGATACGGTGTTTCAATAATGCGGGCTCGATTTCCTCGAATTCTGTCCATTGTTATATGTTTTTATGATAGACTGATAAACGTAGTTATCTATTTCAGGGACAGGAAAAATCTGATAATAGAAAATTAAAATCAGCAGATAGTGAATGAATTAATTAAATCAGGCTTCTCTGCTATTTTCTCAAATCTACACAATAAATCAATTCCTCAAAACATTTTAGCAAGCTAATAGGCAATAGCAACAAAAAAATTATAAAAAATACTTTGTCAGAAAAAAAACGAGACAGTTAGGTACCTATTTCGTAAAAGCGTTTGATTTAATGTAAGTATACTTATTCGTTATCTCAAACTCTTCTCAATACATATGTTCAAAGTTACCAAGATATTAAACTAATGGAATTTCACAGATAAAATAATACATTATGTATTTTTTCGTGACAGTTACGCAACTATTTGTTAAAAGAGTTTGACTTAATGTAGATTTGTTATTTTTGTCACCGCATTTCAAACTTTTCTCAACATTACCAAGATATTAAAGTAATGGAATTCCACAGATACGGACAACACAGACGTCACAATCCACATTACCTGTGAAGATCTCTGGGAAACCGGCGACCTCGGCGACGCGGGTTCAGCTCTATGCTCCGCCAACACTCTGTGCTCATGCTTCGTACCCACCACAGAGTTCTTAACCCGTTCCATCCGAGCCTGTATCGCTTTTCGAGTGATGACTTTAGACTTCTCTGTATCTTTAGTCCCGCCATCAGCCAGTTTACGCATCAGTCTAGCGGTAGCTGCCACAGATTGCTGTGTATCGGAGTTGGTTCTTGCCAGTCTTGTGGCCGGTCTAGGTGCTGGTGCAGTAGCTCCGGTACTGCTGCGTGTGGTTTCGTTCCTGTTGAATGGTACTACATCGTGCTCAGTATCAGAATCAGCTGGTAGGTATCCGCCACCGCCGACCGATGATACTCCAGTTCGGAGCAGGTTCTCGTGCTCAGCGTATCGGACTCGCTCGTCGACGGAAACCGTTCCGTTTTGCTGTCTCTCCAAACCACGCTCCATTTCTCCGATCTGTCGTTCTAGCTTGCGGAGGACATCGTCTGAAGGTGGTACAGGGGTTTCATCAGGCGGTTCGGGAGATTGGAATGATTTTAGATGGATAGGATGGGCTCTGTTGATCTCTAGGCGTTTGGGAGCGATGCCTGTGGAGGTAACTTCGTAGTGGGTACGCTGAGGCTGAGGTGTTCTCTCCAGCATAGCGAGGGAGACTGGAGACGGTGGCGGTGCCCCGTTGACTGCGGGCTCCTGGGTCTCCAGGGCTGGAGAAATCCTCGGAGCTCGAAAGCTCTTCCGCATGAAATCCTCGCGAGTCAGTTTTCGCTCCATTTTCAATACATTTCACTTTCAACTTATTAAATCAGTTCATTATATCACTTAAACCTGTAAAATAGCAGTATGAACGACCTATTCTCATCGACACTGCACTTATCAATACCATTTAGATAAGGGGACGATTGCGAGGTAAACCTAAATAGATACCCCGGCGACCTCAATATCCTAAGGGCGATAGCTTGCTTGAAGACACATAATATCACAAACTACCTGCCCTAAGAGCTAAAAGAGCGACATCAATCGATATCTAGGTTTCACTCTGACGTCACCCGACCGTAGTTCATCTAAAATTTACAATTGACGCACTAACGGATACACACGTTCAATTTGAACTATTGATTCAACGGAGTTTAACACAATACTAACTCAAATAACAAATCTAAACTGCCATAGAAAGTTGGTAATTGCAAAGCTGAGCTCAAGTTCCCAAACTTGACGACATATTGTTTGCATACCTACTGTTAACGTAATAATAATACAATTACGAGAGATGTTTGTTTAGAACAAAGAATACGAATTACGTAATCAAAGAAGACGAGATCGCAAAAAGAGAAATCAACAAGCGAAGGTAATTTGATAGTAATCGACTAAATTACGACAAACCTTGCACAAATTTCACTAAATCGGATTTAGATTATGAAATAAGAACTAGAACTCCCAGTAAATCAGATACTGCTGTAATATGACGCTAATAAACTAACCACGTGCATCAACACGATTCTGACCACAATAAAACTTCCTACTTTTCACATTTTGCAACAGAATAACTATCAAGGACAGGTAGAGTATAAAGAGTTCTGGTTGTCGGGTCGGCGAGCGAGACGGCAGGCTTCAGTCCATCTGCAAAGAGAGAGACAAAACCACTGTTTTAAAAAGAAAACCTAAAGCCGTTCACCGTTTTACCATACACAAAGCCGCTTGCCGCACCTGATAATCCTCCACCACTTGTATCAACAAACAGACACGAAAACGAAAAGCAGGACGGTCACAAACACAAATTTCAGTAATGAAAATTTCAAACACAATAAATTCTCATATTTTTATATTCTTACGTTTTAATACACACATATAATGACTATAGTAGTGGACATAATTGTACAGTTACTATAAAATATAACGCGAGACGTAAATCCTTGGAGCGTAGTCACGACAATGAAACAGATGGTTAGCAAACTGTATGACTCACGCACTGTGTTTTGCACTACTATTAAAGTCAGATAACCTGTGCCAAACGCTCGAGTGTACTCAAATGAGACTAGAACTGTTTCGAGAAAACAATCAAGACTACATAATAATGTAGAGTATGCATGTGTGCGTTGTAAACAATGTAATGACGAATGCAGTTCTATTTTGCTGCTACGATAATTTTGCTTCAACGTTGCTAGTATAGAATCCATGAGTTACACAGTCAGAGTTATTAGAGATATAGAGAGATTATAGTATTTATGATGTACATACTAATAATTTCCATAAACGTTGCACTATAGATTTCAGGAAAATGGTTTTCTTAACTATACTCCAAAGCAAAATCCAGTAACTGAAAGATGCTCTTTGAAATCCGCAAATATGTGTGTCACAAACATGATAAATGTCACACCACACCTTGACCGATGCCCAAATTCACGGAGAAAACACAACAAGCACGAAATATGTCCGAAATAGACACGGCTATATCGGTACCGGTGATTAACAGCATGCTAATTATAACCATAACGTGTTCCGGTCGTAGGTTCTGACTCAATTGTAGAATGAGAAGATAATATAGAATTTTTCTTTTTTAAAGTGACATGTTTCTAACATTATATTTTATGGAAGAGTTACTGTTTTTATTCATACTAGGTATTGAAGACACAATCTGATTGCATTTACATATATCAGATACGAAAATATGACAGCTAAGTAGGAAGTATTTTGATTTAACATAAGCTGGTTATCTCACCGATTATCAAATTTGTTGATTGAACATTTTTAATAATTTATAAGTAAATTTTGTTCGGGAGGATCGTGGTGGACCGTGCATGTTCGCGAAACGCCAGCAAAGCAAACCAATAATAAATCAAATTTAATTAAAATATTATTTCAATCGCTTTAAACTAAACAAACACAAAATGTCTCGTATTCCACATTTACGAATAACAGTTTGTAATGAACTCGGTGTTATTATACCTCGAATGTTATTAACAATATGTGACTTCTATTTCAATGGCATAGAGACTATTATCATTTTACTTAACGGCAATGAGACTTTGTGCAGTCGGACTATTGACTTCCATTCTAGTATCGGGAACTTTAGTTTCTATTTCAATATCGTTTAAAGTTATTGTTGTTTTATCGATGGTTGCATTACTTGGTTTCTTGCGACCACAGCCTTCCGCTATATCTGTTTGCATTCAGTGGAATAAATGATAATGCTATTGAGCTTAATAAGACATTTTCCCAAACGCAATTTAAATCTGAATCCACGATCATGTAGTTTCAAACCAGGAATGTTAGTCAACTTCATTCATATTAAAATAGCTTTGAGTGGAATAAGTACATTTTTCTTGTAGACAAGAATTTCGGTCATATCTATTCAGATTTTCTTTCGTTTATTCAGTTGGCTTAAATGGAAACTCGCGTTCCCAAAGAACAAATTAAAGAACGTTTACTGCAGACAACGTTAGGGCAATTACCAAACCAAATACAGGCTAAAGTATTCTACAATGCTAAATCTACGATCATCAGCGTTTATCGCAACGAAAATTAGCCTCCGTTTAGAGGCATTCTCAACCGCCATTAAAAAAAACGCAACCTCCAAGCGTTTTTTGTCGAGCAAAACCAGTTCTTTGAAAAAGTTAAAACGAAAAAGTTTTCTGTGGTCTGGAACCTGGCACGTTAAGGGTATCGGTGGGGTGTAGTTTATTGCGAATTTATGTTTTAGAGGGAATTAGTAGCAGCTGGGTTTCTAGATAAGTTTTTATCATACTAACTTTACGATTTAGATTTATCCTATATAGATATGTCATGCTAGGATATGTACAACCTAACTGTAGATAAGGTACTAAAGCGAAATTTATTCTGTTTGTCTGTTACCTTTTCACGGCTAAACAGAGTTTATGAAATTTGGCAGGGAGGTAAATGGAATCACGGGTACGTACATAGGCTCCTTGAAAAGTTCGTACGAAACCGCGTACAGAAGCTTGTGTCCTTAACATGATAGGTAACCAATTGACTTATTGACTTACTTGAATTTTGTTTAATTTTTTTCGCAATTAGAATGACTTTTAAGAAGTACCAGAAACATAAGTTATTCTTGATTCATAATCATACCTAAATGTATGGAACTGTTTCAGTAAAATGTCCCCTTAAACCGCAAGGGAGCAGGCTATAAAGCCTGTAACGTAAGGTGAATTTGAGGTGATAAACTGGTAATAAAATCGAAGACAGATGGAAATGGAAAGGAATCGAAATATCATATCCAATTCAAACGATCAGGAAGAGTTATCTATCTGATATCTGACTCATTGTCCGTCTTTGAAACCAATTGAATTCTATTGGTATACGCACCGGTAGCATGGAAGTATCTCCCAATTTCTCTACTCTAGAAAACGCCTGGTCGTCAAAAAAGTAGTTCTGAATACAAGGCTTTGTCTATAGCCTGCTGGTAAACATTACACGAATAGTTTTGTTAATATCAGAAATACGTGCGTATTTTCGATAACCTTGAACCATTGTCCCAAATTCCCTAACATCGGATGTCTAAGAGCTTATAAAGATTTCCCGGAATTTCCTTGAGGCCCTGCCTTCCAGAAGACGATAAATTCAAACATTCTTATGGCTATTTCCTTAAACGACCGTTATTTATAGCCGGTAGAAATTTCTTGTAATTTTTCGTTCAAGAGGGAGTGAATTTTATTGACGTCCCGTACGACCTTGTTAAACGACGAGTTTTTGAATGAGTACATAGCTAGTCATAAAAGCATAATTTAGGGTGACTTCAAGGTAACTTTAGTTTTTGCAACCTGATAGGTGACTCAACAGATGGTAAAAACTACATCTGGTAAATGCAGTAGTAAAATTCGCAAAATCATCACAACAAAAACAACTAGAGATATAAAACGATGACTTTAAGTATAAAATAATGAAGCTAAAATCAGCCAGCCATAACAAGGAAGCCGTAAATGCCGTTAAATCAGCAAATGTGGAACTTAGAAAGTGAATTAAACGCAATTATAATGCAAATAAAAAACAAAACTAATTTCATGGTTTTATAGGTTATTTCTCTTCCACTACCTGGATGTAATAAAAAAATCGATATAACCTTTAATGTATTCACATATTTTATCAGAGACAACAGAGCAGTCAATGGTGAGTGGATATAGCCGGTGGTCAATCACGAGATTCGCACGGCAAACCCGTATATGGAACCGGTTAGACGGTCGACTTCACGTCATGATGACTCATGAGTCATCGCGAGTACAATTTCACATCACGAGCGGAGGAAATGGGGGAGCCTTGTCGATTGAAGTTTTGATGATGCAAAGATCGTTAACCGTGATGATAAACCAAATGAAAGTTCCTGTCGTAACAGGAACTTTCATTTGATATTGCAAGTCCTTCAAGTGGTTTAAAACTGATTACCTTACTTTTGTTGAACATTTTACATCGAACTACTCAAAGTTTCGCTCCCTACGGATTTAAACTCAATTCCTCAACTCCAATTTTAAGTCAAATGGAACACCTAGCAGAGACATAAAACTGAAGAATATGCAATCATACGTAGGACATACAGGCGTTGTCAACACCAGACATGCTATTTTTGGTGGAGAAGTCATAGAAGCTGGTACATCGTAATTCGTGATGCGAGCACATGGTAGAACACTTGAACCGTCATCATACAAAGGTTACGGATAACAATAAGCATGTAATCGATTACATCACGCCATTTGAGGAGAATTGAGTAGGTACTTGTTTCGGCATGTTCTTCGAAAAGATATCGGACAATTATATGATAATCGTCGCTTTTGACTATAAGCTGACTAGACCAATGCGCGTCGACCAATTTCAGCGCTTCGGTTAGGGGATAAAGATGTGCCCAAATCGCATTAACGATTTCACGACAATTTTCAACGGTACACGATCAATCGCTAACAAATCAGCGAGGCATCACATGGTAGAAGGAGATGACTGTGCTAGTGGTACAGTAGAAAGGGACGAGAGACAGCTCGGTCCGATGATCGTGAGTCATGGTCCGGTGCCAGCGAAGCCCTCTTTGTGGCCTGTTGTATTGTAGGAGAGTCGACAGGTAAGCTGTACTAAATTGTAGTACATTTTGCATAAGTTACAGACTTGTTAACATGAGCAGTCCAACATAATAAACAAGATGTCTTCCTAAATAGAGTTTAGAGAAAAACGACACACAGTACAGTTTGTAGGTGTAATTCTTCCGAAGTTTGATCATTTGGTGTATAAGGAATTTAGGGGGCAGGAATAATCATACATTAAATAAAATAAAAATATCAACTAAAATGTTTTTTACATTTTACATAATATTAGTACCTTCATAAGTAAATGTATGTATCGAAGTAAATGTGATTGACACCTAAATTGTATTATTATGAAGAAGACTACAAATCAGTTTTCAATTGTAATACTTGATAAAGTTAATGTGAAAGTGAATTGCTTCCACAGATTATAATAAACGCTATCATTAGCCTACTGCCCAACTAAGGTCGAATTAGCGTCCCACGAGAGGTCAGAAACATTGTCGGCAATGTCAGCTAATAAGCTTAATTAGGGGACGTGACTAGCTTCCTCTTTTTATAAAACACGTTGGTTGTTTGTTTTTGAACATAAATATACAATAAGACAATTCCTTCATTTAAATAGACTTCTGAAAAGCATGGTGAGTTTTCAAGTATGTTTGGGAAAGGTGTTAATTGAGTAAATTGTAATCAAAGTCTTCCCTAACAAATTTAGAGTGGGTATCGAGACAGAAGTAATTCAACAAACCTTTTCATTTACTTTGAAAAGAAAAACAAAACAATAGATTTTCTCAAGGGCCCGTGTTAACAAACCTACAATAGACAGTTATGGTTGTTTCCTCGTGTTTCCTGCATTTATTAGCAATAAAATTAATTTATCTTCTAATTCTAGGTTATAATGAGAAAAACGTTAATTAAAATCTAAAAAAAGACAACGTAATATATAATTAAAACCATAACGAAATAAACCATTCCGATAAAATATGAAGACCGAAAGAGCGTCTCAGAAAAATAAACATACACATTTATTATGACCTCACAACACAAGTCTAAGATACCGAGTTTTGGAGAAAGTTTGACGACATTCAACAGTCGAAACTGGAAACTATTTTGACTTGAACTGATTGTATTAACAAAGGCACGTGAAACATTTACATTTAAACGTTTTAACAGACAATGTGGTCGGTGTAGATAAAGAAACCTAGATAAAGAGCCGACAGACGAGGTGAATGAGTTTTTGAATTCAACAGTGGAAGTAATGAATACAGCAGACACGTATCTTGAACTTGATAGAATAGCTGAGCAACTGTAACTACTGAATTGTTTATACAAATCTAACAATATAATCCAAGATGTTTCTCTAGATGATAGTCTTGTTAAATCTTGTCCAACGTTGAATATAATATTGCCTATTTGTATTGATGCTTTGCAAACGCTTGTCACAAATGATAAATGCTCTAAGATCTCTCACCCCCTACGTTTTTAAATCCATCCATCATTATTTGGAATGGGAAAAGGAACTACATTCTCGCCATTATAATAATTCCTCCCCGAGACGTCATTACGTTAATTGCAGACTATTAAATCTAAGCAGAATCTTTTTGCAGGAAAACGTAATTTTCTCGGAAAACGCTCGATTTACCTTGAGGTGAAGATTTTCAGACGTTACAATTACAACGTCTTGTTTGTTGATAAAATGTATAGTGTTAAAATGTTACGGTCAAAGACTTAAATAATAATCCAAGTCCAAGAAATCCAAGAAAAATATCACAAACAACAGTAGAAGTAGTAGAGAGAGTTTTAGATAATTCAACTTAAATGGAGTCGTGAGAAAAATGAAGCTATGGATATTATAATTAATAATAATAAATAAACGTAATAAGGTTTGCTGGAAGAGAACTCTTTTTAGGGTTAAGCTCGCCTGTGCCATAATTTATCTAGTTTTAAGTTTTCTTGTTTGTATTTTTCATTTGTGCATTAAAGAATTAAAGAACGTTATTAAACTTATAGTAACAAGGCTAACACAATTTTATGAACACCTAGAGCAAATAAAGAGCCATATACAGAAGTTAATAAAGCCTACCGAGCTACTAAGTCTACTAAAGTTTTGTAGTAGGCGTTGTGTAGGAAGCTTTAAAAATCGTAAATCTTATTGCTAGGCCATAAAGTTTACAATCTAAGAAACTAGTGAGACATATATTTTTCTTCGAAATGTGTGTCACGATTTGTTGGGGATCGCATCTGATAAAACAAAATACAGGTTGCTGATACATAGCTGCATTGACGTGGAACACTATATTTGGTGCTGATGGTAAAGCTATATTAGGATACGAATTTAATATGATATAACCTTGAGAAAATTTATCAAACTGAGATCCGAATAAAGTAAGAGAAGATTATGCGTGATGCTATGAGAAAAATTACAGATTCGAGCATCGGCGATTTAATAGATATAGATACAGAGCTAAAACTAAATGTTTGAACCAAGCAGAAATATAATCACTGTATAATTTTAAGCTGTCTTTTAAAGCTAATTGACAAGGAATGGCAGATTACTCAATAATCCGAAATCCAATCAAATTTTAACGCTTCCATGTATGGCTTGGAGGATTTTTATGATCTTTCTGATAGATGATCTATCAAGAGCTGATTATTTTTTTGTGTTAACGAATATTAACTGCTTGATTAAATCCTTTTTCGTACGAATTAGTTAATTGAATTAGATTAGCGTTGGCTTTTTTGGAATTTAATGTCCCCTAAGCCAATATCGAAACCTGCTAAATTTCGGACTTATAAACTTCTATGGATTTGATTTCATAGAACTTTTTCATGTTTCTTTAACCAAGAACGTAAATTTCCCAGATTAAACCTTTGTGTATTTTTTCTACATAACTAGTTACTTGTTATCAGCTATCAAAGGGTAAGTAACTTATTTCTTTTATCATTTTTGGAAACTTCAGTCTATTCACACTTTAAAGATGTAAAAAGGATCAGCACAGAAAATACATTAGAATTAAAAAATAGAAAGTCGAAAGTAATTAAAATCTAGTTTTCAACTTGCGAAGCGAAATCTTAATTTCAGACATATCCAATATTAATTAATATGAGAAAGCTAATTGGCTTAACATATTGCAAAGATAGATAGTGTTTCTGTTCTCATTCGATTGAAATTGGAATTTTAATGCCTAGATGTCTCATTGAAAAGTAAATTGAAAAGCAATCTAATGATTTAAATTCTGTCAGTCACAAATCATATGCTTAAATCATAAATAAGCCTAAAAGACAAACGACTGCCCAACAAAATAAAACTGATAATATTATTGGCTTTATAATGAATCATGTATATCTAAAAATATTTTCAATGTTATTATTCTACTAGCGACCCGCCCCGGCTTCGCACTGTTTTATTGTACGTATAAACCTTCCTCTTGAATCACTCTATCTATTAAAAAACAGCGAATTTGTTTTATACTATGTAGTGATGATAAATGAACGGTATGTATCTGCCAAAGTAAGATTAGATTGAGAAAAAGTTGTATATATTAAAACAGCCGATGACAATACAGAATTCAATCTCCATTTTCGCACAATGGCTTTGTTGAGTTTAGAAAGAAAGTTCGTTGCTAATCTTAACTGACCCACTGTCTCCGTTATTGTTGTCGAGCGAAATTATATGACGCTGTTGAATAAGGCAACAACTTTCAACAACTTCAACTAGTTTTATTTTCAAACAAACTCATTACAATTATAAAGTTATTGAAATTTCCTAGCTCGAGTTTGTTTCTTGGACTATAGTAAACAAAAAAAAACATATTCTGCACAAAATATAAAACTTGCAATTCACGTTTTTACTACTGAACTGTACGTCTACCATGAGTTTTTGCTTACTATATTCGATAGCGAGTGTATTTAAAAAATGTATGAAAACTTGAACAGCGCCTCTTGCGGATAGTTGGGTACTAAAAATGCACGTAAAAAACCTATCTGCGTATTTACCTAACTACTATAGTAAAGTCAGGCGATTGTAATGTCAAAACTCATGGTAGAGGTACTGACTCAAACAAACCTCAAACGCCAATCTCTGTGGCGCAGTAAGCAAATGCGGCCTTCGGCGCAGAAAGTGCAGGTTCGAATCAGGACAAATATTTGTACGATAGAAATGCAGATCATGAAAAGCTAAGAATCATGAAAAACAATTTATTTAGTTATAATGTATAGGTCGCCTCACTTTAAAAAGAACGCTGGAAGAAAGTGGAAGGGGTATGTTCGCGCATGGGTACACTCGCGTACGATAGTACTATGCCAATTTGCTGTGCCTATTTTTAACTAATATTTCACTCGCGGCTTGGTGTTGGTTATTAGAAAATAATATTAGATAAAATTAAAAACAAGTTCGATTCAGTTTAGAATGTTTAATCTAATTACAAAAAAATAATGTAATGTAGCAACTCCATCCATTAAGTCGTCTTGGGTGACGTGAAAACCAGATGAGGACGCGGGATTGATACTGGAGGTGGCTATTTCATCATCGTCGCTGTCGTCACTTGAGCTTTCATCATTATTTGAGTCAGAATCATCATCCCCTACACGAATAATAAATGTTTCTGTAATCATATCTACCAAATGATCGCTTTTACAGTAATCGGTCTCTACCTCTATTTCCTTTACCTTTGTGCATAATTTCCAAAAACCATTAAAATGTAAAACCATTTCGTAAACTTTTGTGCTCGATGGTATTTTGACAAGAAACGTGACGTGTGACAGCAAATGTCAACTGACGAACCAATAGCGCACCGGCAAGCATGCGGCGCATGACCCTTCCACCCCGCGCCCCACCGCCTACCTCCAAATAGACCCATAAATCGCCTTCTGCGCAGCTTGACCGCCAGCGTTCTTCTTACATGACGCGAACTATATTATGTAACATTCATTATCTACACGAAATACAAGCTCTTAAGATAACTTATTTATTTAAAAGCTTTTCACGTAGATTACACAACTGTACAACTACATGCGCTCTCATATCATTAAACAAGTAAATATCTTCTAAATAACATGCATTGAAGTCTTTTAAAGTCCTCCCACAGTGTAATACGAAGGCTGCAATACAATCCCACGCGTGGCCTAATGGTATGATTTTGGATCAACGGTGGGTGTTACCAGTTTCGTCTTACTACAGGTTTTGGCGTAACCGATGTAATAAATCGTTGTGGATTTACGATAGTTTTGCGATTCAGTGTAAATTTAACGCTATCAGATAGAACAACTTGTTTGATACATTCAAGAATGCAATGGCACTAAATTTAATGGGCGAGCGGGTTTCCAGAAAAGAGTCTTCATTTCAGTAATATCAAAAGATTTGCATTATACTTTTTTTATTTCGTCTCAAATTCAAGAAATCAAAGATAAACACATAGTGAGAGACATGCAAACAGCCTCCCTCCTTCGCCAGAGAAATTTAATTCATCGGAGCTCAAGTCAAAGAGTCAAGAAGTCATCTTTCAGTTTAGTCTGTATTTTATCACCCTACGTGTTATCACTGTAATCAGTAGGTAGGTACTATCTTATTTCTTTTGTATGTTTTGCAAACATGTCATAGTCTATTTTCACTGACAAAACATGTAAAAACCATCACAGAAAAAAGGTTTTTTCGTAAAAAAAACAATTAATATCTAGTTTTCAACATAGGAAGCACGATCTTAATTTCAGACATGTCAAGACTTTATCCATCGGAGTTACAACTCAAAGGAAGTCATATACAGAATTAAATAAGACAAAAAAGACTTAGGTATTCTGAATATGTTGCGGAAAGACCGAATTCCACATAAGTAGCGGTTACTGTGCAATTTTCTAACAACCAATTGCAATTTCAACTATGTTTCCGACACTCTCTCATGCTAAACCTAGCTTTTCATCTGAAGATATGCGAAGCGTAGTGATTAACACCTTTTTATAGAAGCGACAGTAGATAGAATTATATACACTTTACGCTTTGGCGTTTCGTTTCTTCTTTTTCTAACAGACAAAATAAATAGATGTAACAGAATATTGTCTTAACGGACAATACAGTTACGGAACACGAGTTGACTAATATTGAATAGAACTGCTTTTTAAAAAGATTATTCCATGTCTTTTATTTTCAGTAATTTATATCAATGATTTGAATCAAGATATTGATATGATCACAACCGTACTTCTACTGGTACGATTGTGATCATATAAATCGCTTGATTGTGTCAGAATTCCATATCAAGCTGCAAGGTGGAACGCCAGCTTCAATCATAATTTCGTGCACAATTAATCCGAAACTCGGTGACTGAATACCGTTACATGTTCCCGTTACTACTGCCACTTCGTCTCAGATGGTCTTGTCTTGGACATGTTCGGTTTTTTGCTAGATGTAAACAAGTTCTATGTGGCGAATGGTAAGAAAGATAATTCCGAACAATCCGCACAGCATCATCTAGCCCCAAGCTAAGCAGAGCTTATGTTATGGGTACTAGATTACTGAAACTATAAACTCTTTATCGCAAAGAACATTTCAATGGCAAAAACGTATTAGACGCTCTTTGCTAGGACAGTCCTAAAACCTAACAAGCTAAAGCGCAGTGTCTCTTCCCTTAGCCTTGCTGGATTATATCCATGATTATTGGTCTAACTAGCAGAAGACTTTGCCCAGCAATGGGTTCTTGTAGACTTGGAAGGTTCAATTAAATCGGACTACAATATAATATTCCGGGGCATTTTAGTTTGGACACATTAGGATATGCGTGGCGTGACCTCTACCTTCCGTGGTATGTGAATGACAGAATTAATAAGCCAACCACTTGGTTCGGAATTCAGAACAACACAAACTAGAAATGCTCTAACCCGAACTTCGGTCACATTCTCCGGCTTCCACATTCAACAGATTCTTTGGTAATAGGATTAAGTCACACAAGATTTTAGTATTTGATCTTGACATACTTGCATAATTTGTGGATAATAGTAGTTTACAATATATATTATTTCACACCCTTAACTTGAGTAAGCTACCTGTGTTATCTAAATTAAAAAATCATTCGAAAACAAAATCAGTATATTTTTTTTCATCGATGCTACGTACAAATTACTTGGGTAATACATTCTATCAAAAAGTAACTGAATACAGAAACTAGAGAACGTTTCGCAATTCGAATCACAAAACAAGGAATTAGCTCCGCTTTTAACAATTGAACACTGCAATTGCATTATATGACTTATCGCGTTACATTATCTGTTAACGCTGTTGATAAAACATTGCAAAATTTTCCTCGCACAGTCTAGAATCTAGGGCTATTTTGAAGTGACTCAGACATAACGCACGTGACATAGGTACTATGTAGATATCTTCCTCTAAGGTTAGAAATGTATTCTTGCACAAAATTTTGCATACTGTTAGGTATTATTAGAGGTATTTAAAATCGATAATTTCCCGTTAATACCTAAATTATTGTAAGTAGCTTCAGGCCCCGGCTTAGGCCTTCTTAATTTATGACAATTGTCTGTCGATTTTTTAATATAGAAGAATTTCATTCACACATGAATGGGAATGTAACACTCGGGTCAAACCCCTACGGGTTTATAGAGTGAGATATGTTTTTATTACTAGGATTCTTTTATAAATAAATACAAAAAAAATCGTTGCACCGACTTTAGTTATTCATTATTAAGTAATTAAACGAAACAGAATCAAAATTATTAATACACCATCAACGCAGTGTCAGATAACCCACGATAAGATAAACGATAGACCGCAATAAACATTCAGTGGGTTTACTTTTTATCTATTGATAACAGCTAGACGATATCAGATGATTAAAACGCGAAATAACGTTGAAAGAAGTGGAGTATTATTAAATATGAAATGAATGTAATAGAAAGGATCATTAAATACTGTTTGCATGCTGTCAATCAGTTGGATTGGAAGCCACAATTAATTGAATATTGAAAACTAGGTTCATAATGATGGCTGATCGTGAGAACGCGCTCGCGATGAGCAAAAAAAATTGCCGTATACCTAACGAATTCAAAGACAAGTAACATTTAGCAGAGCTCCAACACATTGTCTTCCGTTTTTTCTATCTATTCCATTTTACAATCAAACGCACCCATAAAACTCTCTTATAATGTGAACTACAAGCGACAAATCAGGCATCAACACATTCCATAAATGGCCGCAACAGCATAATAATTCAATATCCATTAGCAGAGGGTATACAATATGCCAATGCCAAGTAACCAGTGATTGAATGGATGCATTGTGATGGCAAGGCCGATAAACGCCCCGCAGTAAGCTAGATCCTAGATCTAGACAGAACAGATGCTTAGACAACAAACGGTTCGAGTTGGGTAAACAACAATGATGCTAGTTAAAATTGGCTTGTTCGTGTCTTCACGTGTCATATACACCTGTTAGTACCCTTGACATCTGTTAGTAATATTGAGGTAAACATCACCTGCACTTAAGACTGCGTTGCAGGGTAAAGAGTCACGCCAATATGCTGCTTACACTTTACTAGGGAATATAATATAAGAAGCATTTATAGTCCATATAGTTTATTTGTTTCTTTTTCCAAAACTCCCTAGAAAAAAATAGTAAAGGCAAATCCTGATCATTCCCTTTCCCATATAGCTGGTTTTGCATCAATTTGTCGATTGATTATAGCTAAAAGAACGTGATGCATTTGAAATGAACACCGCTGACAAAAATATGTGACTAACAATTACAACTATCTGTAGTTTAGTCATGGCAGTAAAAACTAGCTATCGAAGTGCACGACCCCGCCAGTGGCGAGGCCGCAACGACCTTAGCACGGATATCGAGAGATATGTAGCTCGTTAGCGAATTCAAGGGTTATTACGGTTAATTGCTCAGACAATTTCGGTTATCAGGAGAAAAAGGTTGATTAATTTCACGCGTTCTTTTGAATATAGCGAGTCAGTGATACGTCAGACCTAGACTTAGATGTAGGGACAAACTTGCAAGACCTGGCTGGATCATAATGTCTGTTTGTCCAGCAGTGAGCTGTCCATGGCTTAAAATAATCATTTTTAAGCTAAGGGGTCTAATTGGTGAGACTTTGGGAGAAGATGTAAGCTTTTTATTTGGCAAAAGCTTACATCTTCTCGCAAAGTCTCACCAATTAGACCCCTTAGCTTAACAACCCTTGAACACCCACTGTAGGCTTCAATATCCGTTCGAATCGTCTCTCACCTGCGGTCATCAGTTCATAGCTTGACTTGCATGCCTTTTGTCCAATGACCACCACACAACTAGTGTCCAAACAGTCTAAGCAGATAGACACAGCAATAAACCTTGCTTCCACCCGTATGCCTAATCTCAAACAAAGGTGCGTTACAACTTGGAACAGGTTGGTCTTGGACTAGATTTATGTTCAAACATTGATTGCGTGAGTCTGTACTTTATTACTTATTTACTTTAGTTAATTGTGATTGTGACCATGTTTAAGGTCAGAGACGGTTAATCTATATATGGCCCGTGATTGGCTTTACTCTTTGCTTTTCGGCGAACTGAATGAGCGGAAGCAGGAGTGGAATTTCGAAAGGTTAAAACGCCCACAACAGCAAACCTTCCATAGAAAAACCCAACATTGCTTGCGGTTTTAAGAAAAATAAAACCAAGATAATTTTAAAGATAATTTTGTGACCTATAAGGTTAAACAAATGTTTTATACCCAAAGATAGAAGTCGAGAAAAAGAGCTAGTTTCAAAGAAAACAAATAAATCATCAATCGATACAACTTTTATTAACTCTAAAGTGGGAAAACTCTAAACGTGGTAAATATCCAGTTATAAATGTAAACTTTAACTATCGATAAGTAGATATAGTCTCGTAGATGGTTTATTTTTATCCTCATCCTGGCTGTGAATGATGATAATGAAGAAGATTTGGCACGTCTAACAGTACAAAAGTAAGGAACACTCTCTATAATTAATCAAATGAACCAAGCGATATAATGGCGTACGTGAGAGGTCTGATACGTGACGGCATCGTAGGCTGAAATTAAATTGCTAACAAGAAAGACTTAGTCTTGTCTGCCTGTTAGTCGTGATATAGTTTTTTTGGATCAGCTTCTCAATTGGGCTGTATATTTTTTTAAGCACGTATGTTACTCGATATCTTCAATCGAAATCAGGCAATTGTTGTCCGTATTAGATTCTATAGCTTATGTGAAGAGAAGAGGTGATAAATGGTGGTGGTAAAGTTTTAATCCTTTTATTAAATATCAAATTAAGGCAAATACTATTTAGTTCCCTGTGAATAAAAAACAAATATGTTTACTTAAAACATTTTTATCCGATAGATAAGATAGAAAATTATTTATAATTAAATAAAAAATATACAACAAACTTAAGAGATTCTTACAAAATTATGTTTATGTTAAAGGATTTTCCCGTATACTCAATGAGCTCAATCAAATTTTCATTACCTTATCAAGTTAACAATCACTTGCAATCTTGTAATAACAGAAAATAGATTAATTGTTTCTAAGCACGATAGTGACAACGTGACTCGAGTTGCTAGATAATCAAGACTGATACTCAATAGCTTCACGATAGTCTTCAATCGTGCGTCATTTCAAACTTACCAACAGTAAGACGCCTCGACAAATTTTCCCGATGAAATTATTAAAAAAGGTAAATAATATTTAGATTTTATATTCTAATGTTAAGATGATTTATTGATATATTTTTATTATATTTTAGAATATTAATCAAAGAGGTTTCATGCATAAAATATAAATAATAATAGATTTTATATTGACTGCATCAGATAACAAACAGCTCGCGAGTTACTCGCTTGAAGCTTGCGATAAGACATTTCGTGACTGTAAAATGTATCTAATGAGTTTAAGCCCATACTTGAATGTTAAAAATGCGGATGTTTGTGCTCAGGCATTTATACGCGAAATTTGTAAAAATATAACCAAGAAATTCGTCAACTTTCTTGCCTAGGAAGTTTACACAGGCGACACCAAACACTTGTCGACTTGTCGTTCAGTATCAGTAAGGTGCTGTTATCGTTATCGCTGCGATAACACTGATAACAATGTAACGGGTGGAATGATGTCATGTTACTTTTACTTGGAAACAACTTGGGTGTGTACAAGAAAAGTGTGAACAGGACAATACAAGACAAAGCCATTGTCCATTGTCCTGAATGTCTAGGTACCGAAGGAGATTTGCAAACATGGCAATAAAAGCACTAAACTAAGAATCAGTGACCTTGACAGTGATCCAGGAGAAAAAGGCAAGAGATGCCTACATCCAGCTGTAGATGTTTAGCAACTGATAATGATGATGTGCAAGATACATAAGCTAATACAGAACTTTTCATTTCCTGAATCTAGAATTTAGAACTTTGTGCTTTGAATCTCGGAATGATAAAAGTTTTGCATCGCTAACAGGAAAGCTGTGAAATGGAAATCCCTTCTAAAAAGAAACAGACCATATCAACATACAAGTCAAAATCAAAACTACAAACGCAGAGAAAGAAAAGAACCCATTTACCGTAACTGCAGTAATGCTGCTGAAATGAAATAAGACCCATTCAATTCAATGTGCTTGTACCAATTTATATTGTTTGCATGCCTTCGAGTGTAGAAAATATGACTGCTACTTTTAAAATGCAGTGTATAAACTAAATCAGAGTTAGGAATGTAAGACATTTGAGATTGAATAATAGTTTAGACAACATATTTTATGACATTTGTAAGTGATATTGTTGTGTCTGATGAAATATAGGTTTTTTTTGGGGTTTGGCCATAATAAGCACGATTAGTGATAGGCGGACTGGGATCAAAGTAGAGGTGCTAAAACTACACAGAAGAGAGCTGTTATGTTACCCTTCCTCTAAGGCTACGAAGTACCAAAGGCCTTATGCAAAATTTGGCGGAGTTACATCACTCGGAACCCTAAATATCCTCGCCCGTGCACAAAATAAAACAATAAGCTCGTTACGTAGTTATGACGAAACAGCTAAGATTTCGACTAACTAAAGAACAATATCGCACGAATGAGCGTGGTCTAAGCCTTGACAATAAGACAATGAGGCAAGGGAGAGGCGTTAGCGTTGCGTCTAATCTTATTCAGAACCTACTTAATTGAAAACACAAAAAAATAACAGATTCAGTCCGCGCTAAATGAGTGGCCTTCCAAATGCTATTATACACTCCTGAAATTCGTCTTTTAAATTGCTCATTTACCAAAATCGATTAAGACTTTTTGTTCTTTTGACTTACTAGAGTTTCTGACAGAGAACACATTGATGTGTTCGATAATAATAATAATAATATAGTTTATTTTTCTTCACAAAGGTTCTCTTATTGTAGGTACAAAATTAAGTCTTGATGTTACTAGATTGAACCTGTATTGTGAAGACTGGTGCCTGATGTAGATTTAGTAAATCTGTATTACAGGTCACCAGGGCTTCACTCTACGGTCCCGTACAGTAGGTATCCGAGTTTTGATATACCTATCTATCATATACATATAGACTTAAATTATGCTAGAGACAGATGGAATGAAGATAATAAAAGTCTTATGAACTAATATGTAACTACTTGAAACATTACAGGATATACGTAATAACAAATAAAAAAAAGATAAAAATAAATCAGCCTTACGTGATAACTATGCCAGTTATGCATGCGCTTAGAATAATTAGGCTAGTCTAGTTACTCTTAGTGCATGCGTGTGTCCTTGTGAGTGGTCCTTGTGGGTGGTGGATGGTGAGTCCTTGAGTGTGAGTTCGATAAACGTATACTCCTCCAAAGAGGTTTTTCCAATCTTTGTTTTAGGTGTTTACTTCGTTTGATATATTCTTATATTTCTACTAGGCTTTAGTCGAGACAATATCATCATACTTTCCCATCGGCAACGTTACCAGCGCTGTCTGTTAAAGGAAGTCAGCTTTTCTACCTCACAGCGATTAATTCCCCATCAGAGTAGAAACTTGCCACTTTTCATGTCAAAGCAGGTGCATATCTAGGTCGCAATTTCATAAATGAGGGAATCGTGACTAATAATTTTGTGGTTACTTGTGGTACAGTTTCGTCTTTATTGTTTTGTTTTGGTTAGAAATTGCACGAGCGCAGAGGCGTCTGAGTCAAATTGTTTCGTTGTGATTCTTTAAATGGTTAAATGTGAAATGTATGTAATGTGACATTAGAAGATGAATTTTTAAAACATAACAAAAACACTTGTTGAGGTCACGCTGTCATCATAGGTCGCAATCTCATGAGGGAATCGTGACTAATAAGTTTGCGGTTACATGGGGTACAGTTTCTTCTCTTATCGTTTTGTTTTGATTAGAAATTGCAAGAGCACAGAGACATCTGAGTCCAATTGTTTCGTTATTTTTTAATGGTTGAATGTGAAATGTATGTAATGTTACATTAGAAGTTGAATTTTTAAAACATAACAAAACACTTGTTGAGTTCATGCTGTCATCATTAAACGAATATTTTCATAACCTCATTTTCTGCATACGCAAATCTTTATTTTGCATCTCTAGAGCAAACATTATTTCATAGTTTAAATAACATTCTTTATACCACCGATTCTTTATTGGGGATGAAATGGACTACGTTAAAGACAAAGCGCTTTAAATAAATAGATTTTCAATTCATATCCTTTTTGGAATATTACATGGGCACTGGTGTATAGGACTTCCTCTTTCATAAATTTACGTGGCCTCCACATTCAGTAATTCGCTGAAGCTCGCCTGATACAAAGTAACGAGGTATCACGAAGGTCTAGAAATTCCTGCGAGATAAAGTCTCTTAACCCATGACATTCAATTTGAATAGAATTCCAATTACTGATCAATTCTACTCTCCGCCGCGCCGATAACTTAAACCACCACCGACTGCATTGTGTTGCAACCGGACATCAAGGTCCAATTGGCCCGTTTCACTGCCTCAAAACAAAACTCCGGGTTAACAGTTAAACGGTGCTCTATCAACCGTGGAGGCAATCGGATGCTGCTGAGCTCTCGCAATAAGTTATGAATCTTTACTTGATTCTTTGCTCAATGCGCTTCGTTTAAAGTTATAGGGTTAGTAATATCCGAAGACTTCCTGATATCTCATAGTCTTTTATTTATAATCTTTTACGCGACAGTCCAGACATTAAATAGATTGAAGTAATTGATTAGAATTTCAAAAACTTTATCTTATTGGACTACCTTCAAGGGCGGGAGTATCACCGACACGTCTCGTTGTTTCTTTGACAAGACTACACTATGAGCGAGTCTCTACACGGCGATAACTTCTAACAACTCTTAGCTAGACACTTGCTGACGGATCTCCCTTATGAGCGTGTGAAAACCCTTGAAAGACCCCCCTCCCAAAATCACATTTGCTTGTATCTACTTAACAAGCTTAATCTATTTTATCGAACATCACAGATGTTCAGTTCTGAACTAGAATGACAATCCCACTGTTGATGTCATGTTTTATGTTCGTTTTAGATTATCACATTTCCCATTGGTATCATGTTTCGTAACAACTTCGTTTTGTACCACTTCTGTAAATATTTTGGTAGCTTTATTAGCATTTATAGTGACCTTTCTAAATCTCGGTTGTTTATTTTATATCAGTTGGGCAGGAAATTAATATATTGTTTTATGATAAGATTAGGTTTACCTACTTTAGATTGATTGGTAAGGTAAGACCTTGAAAACCGAAAGGAGATCCATAAAGTGATATTTCAGACATTGTTCGAATGCGCATAAAAACCAATAAAACTTTTAAAAGTTTCCTGTCAAAAATATCGATATGACTGTTCAAACGAAAAACTCCTCAAACTGCCAAGAAGTGAGTCAACAAACCAAATTCCGACAAAATGTGATGAAGGAACGAAAGGCAACCTAGGAAATGAAATATTTGAACAATTACAGATCTAAATGGTATTGAAAAGGCTGTGTTCCAAGGTAAGTGACCTTTCCACGGTAAATCTTAGCACTGTAGATCCACAAGTTATTAACCGAAGCACCGGAGCGAGCGACCAACGGTACACTCCGATTCCAAACACAAAAAGCATCCAATCACACTAAACTGTAATCCTTTGAATCGCTGAATTCACGTTTCGATTGTCACATCACCGATTGTATTTCTTTTAGATATGGAATAAAGATGGACGGGAATACGTCCGTCGCGCGCGACGTCCGAGAGTTGACTGAGGTGGCAGGGCTGCGCAGGCGGCGGCAAGCGTCACTTTGGTTTATCAGCCTTCGGGGGGCAAAGGGGGCTAGGAAAGAAAAGCCCGCCCGTGATAGGGAGATAAGCGAATGAAAATCGTGCAGTCCATTTATGTTTGAGGCGGTTTGATGTAGTTTGTTTTATGTCGAGTGGGTGATGTTATTTTATTGTTTTACACGTGCTAACAGAATTCGAAAGTAAGCATCACGGTCAAAACTTCAAGAGTTAATTATAAAAAGTGCTACACAAATGGATGCCTTCGTTGTCATTCGATAACCAAGAAAAATGCTTGCATTTCCATCTCAATTACATACCTATCTAGTGACTCAAAATTTTTAAGCCACCTGAAGCTTAACCAGTCTTCTTCCTGTCTCAAATCTCAAACCACTTTTTGTCAGACTTCAAAAGAGGTTAATGCCATCTAAAGACGTGTAACATTTTGGCAAGCCTTTATGTTCTCGTTGTAATTTTTTACGCGTCAATGAACAGGTTGTAAGATGAACCGCTTTATTTGAAAGTTAATAAATGAAATAATTTTATAGTGATTTTTATCTGAGCGAAAGTGAAGAGAATCGCTTGGGATTTTAATGATTCTATGAGCAGCAGGTTATAAAATTGAGGTTGATTTCGATTTATGGGCCGAATAAGGTAGGTTCGAAATTCTTTGACAAGTTTTATAGCTTTTGTATTGTGGTCAAGTGCTACTTTACTCACTTCAAGTACGTTATTTAGGTTTTGTTATTTTATTAGTAACCGACTTTATAATTACAAAATCAGATTTATCGTTAAATAAAAATGAAAAAAACACTTGATACAAAATCAGCTTTTATAGATGAAATAAAATACAGTGGCTGAAAAGGTGTTTTACACATAAAATTTTAATCTAAAATGAGTTGTTTTATTACTAACAAGTTTAACAAAGTTTGCTTGAGGCGCTGCGTAAAGCTTAATCCAAATCGAATTTACGATAAATTCGAGTTACCTGAGGCCTTTGATTAGTTCAACTTTTCGAGACAGTACAACCATAAAATCAAAACCGTTCCATGACCTCAAAGTGCTGAAGTTTCTACAATGACTCATCAGATCTCCATTATAGTCTGACAATCACTGGCTGTAGCCTTGTCTAGTCTAGAATAAACTACTCAGGCTAGACTTTGAACAATGCTGCGTGTACCTAAATGCGAAAGTACAATAGTATTGTTCAATACAAAACGAAGATCGAACACAAAAAGTACTACAGATATTTATTTATTCTTTACGTAAAGGTTATAGATATAAAAATCCTACAGCAATTTAAAGAAACATTCATTACTGAAGTTTAATTCAGATTTTCTTTTAATTAATTTTCACTCAAAAATTAATTATCGAATATTGATTATGACTTGTTATTTAATTACCAAAATTAATTATTAGTATTTTATTAGTATAAAGATGATTACAGCTAATTCGAGCCACCTCATATTGACCATGAATTGAATAATTGGAATCGTACGTTTCAGTTTGTTTGGACTCTTAAGATCAGAATTGGCATTTCAATTAAATCCAAATTCTATCTTAGATAAGTATGTTCAGTTTTCATTTCATATTTTTGTACTGCCAGTATTGCAGTATCTCAAAATATATAAGTATCTAAAAAGGCACTATTCATGACTTGGTGGAACTACTATGTTTATCGCAAGTGAATCCGCGCCGACACAGCTAGTTTTATCAACACGCAGGTTACGAACATGTGCGCGAACCGTGACTCACAGTAGGCTGCGCAGGAGTCTAACTAACTATCAAGCATGTGTGTGTGACGTAGAGATTGTAAATGTGTGCACGAGGCTGCTACGGGCTAGTGGCAAAATCGAGGTGCGTGAGTTTTCTTTCGAATCGGAGAGAAAGAGATCGCAACTGTTATTAGCCGTTACCAATATCTAGTTATACCTATTGTTAGTAAAATTCTCTTTTTGACCTTACAATGAACAGCCTTATAATCTAACTCTATGATGTTAATGTTAATTCTCGAGATAAATTGAGAAGCTTTAAGTATCTATTATAAACTTTCCTACCGATTAAAAATGATCAAAAAATAATTCGAATTCTTATTTCGAACTGTAAGTATTGAGTGGATAGATATCTAATACAAAAAATAGTTTTAGTTACAAACTGTATTGAGTAGAATGCTATAGGAGATGATGACCGGTCAAGTTCTATCACCCTAATTACACGCAGCGACCCACTTCCATAATTATAATGCATAATTAGATGGACGCTTCGGTGGATAGCACTATTACAGTTCAACGGACCAGTCCGCGAATTTTCACATATCTGACTATACTCTGTTTTAATTTAACAAGAAAACTCACATTAAACAAAGCCTGTGCATTTATCTAATGCAAACCAGACGGTTGGATCAGTAAATATTTTTATTAATAATTTTGCGACGAATCCATTGTCATAGTAATGCGATTAGTTAGCAAAATTCAGACCCAACAGTAAAGTAAAGTTTTTTTTTTGTAAAGTAAAGCCTACAGTCATAGTCACATAATTTAAAACACAATTTACTACCTACGTGTTAAATTCCCGATCTTTAATATGATTGATGATTCGATTACCCATTCAGACACAAGCATAGGTAGCTAACCTACATTTTCCTTGTTCCCTGATTGTAAGTCAACAAGGAAAATCGGGAAGTTGTGGGCAGAAGTATCTAATCTAAGTTTAGTAAACACCAGAGCTCTGATTCCGATTATCAAAAGCATCGAGCCGTGATCGTGACGTATTTTATATGGTACTAGCGACCCGCCCCGGCTTCGCACGGTTTTGTTATACGTATAAACCTTCCTCTTGAATCACTCTATATATTAAAAAAACCCGCATCAAAATCCGTTGCGTAGTTTTAAAGATTTAAGCAGTCAAAGGGATATAGGGAAATAGGGACAGAAAAAGCGACTTTGTTTTATACTATGTAGTGATTTGGTACAGGAGTGAACTGATATAGGTTGATGATGATGATGCTTTGGTACAGTGGCTCTATCGAGCGGATATGGAACTACGGAAAACCCACTCAAAAATTAGACGTCACGATTATCATCGAATAATAATACTAGACAATCCACACAGCTAAGCAGAGGTTCTGTTATGAGTACTATATGACTGATATACTTAATACAATACAATACATTACATCGATCGATTTTTTTATTATACATAGAAAACATCCAGAACCAGGCGAACCTTCGCCCCTATCTGACCACATTAACGACATCTACATCAAGAGGATTACGTTTTCCTCATTAGAGGGAACTTAAATCATATTCAAATCATATATAAAAAAAAATATAACATTTATATAAAGTGCTAGCTTAGTGATATATCAATCAGTACTGACCACTTGACACGAGATTAATAGATTACAACTTAATACAGCAAAAACCAATGTCAATACCATATTCGCACTATCTGATCTCAACTACAAAATGGACTTTACAACTTTGTAATAGAGATCGTAGTTTTTGTGTGATCTATTGTAGACTATAATAGACCTTACGACATTGTAATAGAAGTCAGAATATATAGGTAAATGACCTGCGTGGGATGGCAAGTTAATATAGAATTAAACTTGACTAGACTGATTTTACTCCTACACTTTTAATTTTAATTTGATAAATTTAAGCTCATCGACAGGTTATTATAATTTATATCATTATTCAAATTAAAATATTATTAATAATTATAACTATCAAATTTCAAGAATACCAAACCAGTCTTTCTAAAAACAATATCAGCACAAAGCCTTAGCTATTTCAACCTCTCAACGCCTAGCGCCATCTATCGTACAGTAGATGCATTAAAGCTAGCAAACTCATGTCCAGAATCAGAAGGCAGAAAAACGTTTTACCATTAAAAACTACGATTCATTTCACTTCACAAAATTCATTTCACTGTAATAATACTTAATTTTATAAAAGTTTAAAAAAAACTAGCATTTATTTTGAACTTTCGGAAAAGGTTCGCAGACCGCAAGTTTGTTACAAAAGTTCCGCTACTCGCCGCTAGGTGGCATTACATGTCCGTAAAACGCTATATAGAGTTGAACTCGTATTGAAGTGTCTTTTATGAATTTAGCTAAGTTATCAAAAAAATCACATTTAAATACTTGACAAAACAGGTTTTTCAACAAACACACAATTACAATGAAAGTACGAAGTTATTTTTATACTTTGTAAAATGCAATATAATTTTATCTTGACAAAAACGTTTTAACTTAAATAAATAAATAAAATAAAAAATAAATAAATAAACTTATTCATCTCAACGAGCAGTATCTCATCATAGATACATAGGTTATCTACAACCTAGGTCATTTAATCAATTAGCATAAGCTAGCATGAATCTGTATGTTTATGAACGGAAAACTTTAAGAAATAAGTTATTGCTCTGTCGCTTGTCTATTGTATGTAAACAAACTACGTATTTATTTTATTTGTTACTATTTGAACATGCATGACGCAGAGTATGAAAGACGTAAAAATAGAAAAATGTTTTTGTTATTGTTCAATATTATTTTTATTAAGTAAATCCTTTCTGTATTTATAATTTTGTAAATCCCACTACAAAAGAACATGAATTTTCTGATCTATTTTGGCTATTAGTTTTGCAAATATACCTACTTCTTATTTTATTATCTAACTAGCGACCAGCCCCGGCTTCGCACGGTTTTATTATACGTATAAACCTTCCCTTCACCCTAATCACTCTTAAAAAAAACCGCATCAAAATCCGTTGCGTAGTTTTAAAGATTTTAGCACACAATGGGACATAGGAACAGAGAAAGCGACTTTGTTTTATACTATGTAGTGATAGGCATATTTCCTTTAACCTTTATAAACTTTACTAGTAAAACACATAAAAGGGTTAAAAACATAAAAGCGATGCGGTCACACATGAATGGTTACGAAACTAAAGGATTTGCTCGGTATTAACTAAACCCTTTTTGTTTGTAGGGCTAAAAGCTTGTAGACTTTGCTAAAAGTTACCTTAATTATATTTATGAGGTACCTATATTCTATAGTTTTACAAATCTATAGTAGTAGTAAATAATCACAACATGGTATAAAACAGTCGCTTTCTCTGTCCCTATGTCCTTATGTATGCTTAAATCTTTGAATCTACGCAACAGATTCTGATGCGGCTTTTTTTAATAGATAGAGTGATTCAAGAGGAAGGTTAATACTTATAATAAAACCGTGCGAAGTCGGGGCGGGTCGCTAGTACTGGATATATTATCTATGATAATTAATATTCTAACTCTATACAATAACACAGGAATTTTAAAATTAGCATTAGTAGTAGGTATTTTAAATTTAGCATTAGTAGAAACACTCGAGGGGTTTACTGTTTACAAAAAAAATAAACGCAAAATTGTCTTTTGTGACATGATCATATTGCGATATTTACGTAGGTAAGAAGATTCTGTATTATCAATCTCGCTGATAACACGAGATAAAAACCAGGTATCACTGATAAACTAGAATCGCTCGTATTTGAATAACCTTAACATTTATTTTTACATTTGCTGACTTTTTTATAAGAAGCCGTTTGAGATGATTATTTTTAGTTTTTTATGAGTTGTTTTGAACCGCTTTTGTAAGTTTGGTAGCAAAACTGCGGTGGTTCTTTCGGTCAGAATCGAGCGAGTTCTAACGGAAGACCAGCGCTGGCTAGGTCTCCTATGAGACCTCAACCAGCATTATGCTGAGTTAGGACCCTTTTATAACAACTTTATATATGTTCCTTAAAAGATTCGTTACTTATTTGACTTGTCTAAGTGCTTATTTTGTAAGCCTAAAGAAATAAAGATTTTGATTTCTGATTTCTGACTTAAATGTTTGTTTTGTTGTTATAAATAAATGTAGTGTATAGAAGTACTATTCTATTCTCCCGCGACCAGTAGCTTCCTAAGTTACCGCCAATTTTATCAATGCGATCAAATAAGGGTACCAAAAATTCGAATTGCACACCTCTTCCTTTTTCGAAATCGAGTTCAAACACACACCTTTACACACAGCGCTATCATAGAAACAAAAATAACCTACACAATCAAACCAACTAAATATAAGCACGGAACACGCTCCAGAATTAGCGCGGTACGTATTCTACCAGTGCGATCGAAGAACCAGTTGTTTCGTAACATTACTGTTGAGATTGTAGGTTGCATTTACTAGGCTTAGATATTTTACATCTTAAGATACGTATTTGATAAGTCAGATGTTTCTATCGGGCGTCTTCGTTTATTAAATTTGGTTTTCTTAGGTGGTTCTATGTTCTTTAGATTATCACATAGGAAATGAAACATAACAACACTTAATACAAATTTTAACCTGGATTTATATTTAAGTATCTATCTACCTAGTTAATAAGACTAATAAGAGATTTATTATTCTAAAATATGTGGTATTGAGTAAAATAGATAATGCGGATGATTGCACCGCCGCCGAGGCTAGCCGAAAAGATAATCCTAAATATCCGAATTACTGACACGTCTAAACTACTATCAACACTCCCTAGGCAGCCTGGAAAAGATTGCTTATATCGATACAGCCGCCCTTTATACTTCCTCGATCACCATTTCCTACTTTATTGTATTTTGGGTTTGTCTGATAGGTACTTCCAATAAAATGTTTAATCTATTTTTTATATGAATAATTCACTTATGATTTACATGGTCCTTATCAGTTCCTTGTTTCTAATAAGCTTGCTTATAAAGTTCCACTTTCATTCTCATAATTGAGACGGGAAAATAATCAAAAACGCAACAAAAACATTAATACAAAAATATGACTGAACCACAGGTCAAAAGCCAAGCTTTTAGCACTTACACATCCAATGTTAATTTTGACAACTTTCTAAACTCTAAATCAAAAGTTTCACCAAAACAGCACCTACAGCTACATATCATCGACTCAATGCATCCTGCTAGAAATGAATCACCCAGACACAATTTGGCCGTAGCGAGTGCGCCCAGTTTCGTAACGTCGCGACGTTACGAATTCAACTAGCGCGTGCGTGACGACGCGTCGTCACGCACGCGCTAGTTGAAATGTTTAGGAAGACTGATTTAGAATTGTGAATTGATTTGATTCCAAATCGGTTCACCGTAATTTCAATTGGAGAATTTATAAATAATGCTGGAAAGGTATTTGTTTAAGGAACTCTGTGACGCGCGCGAAGTTCCGCTTGCGACGCAGGAGGTTGCGGATTCGATTCCCTCTGGGGAAAATGTTCTAGGTATTTTCTATCATCATCATTCTATATCATTATCATAGGCGAAGGTCTATATCTAGTTATGATAAAAGAATACTCATACATAGGCGAAGGCCTATGTCTAGCAATAGAATAGAATAGAAAACAGGGCGCATTGGTGCTCATTGGGGGAGCCTAATAGGCGCCAATGCACCCTGTCTTCTATTATGTTTTCTATTTATAAAACAAAATATTATTTCTATAAGTAGTAGAATGTATTAAGTATAAATTATCAGTTATCTAGTACACATAATACAAACTCTGCTTAGCTAAGGGCAAGATGATATTGTGTGATTTGTCCAACATTTATTTAAATTAAATACGCTTGTATTCAGAAAAAATCAAACCTTCTTATAAAGACGACCTTCCTCAATAAGAACGTAATACTTATGCCTTATTTCTAAATCGGTCAGATGACCTAACCAACAAAACATTCTTAGGTTGCCTCATTTAACCTTAGATCTCCTAGGTTCGGTGTCCTACTGAATTTTAATAAGATAGGCTAGGCCCTGTCTGATCTGCGAAATAATAATAGGCTTAGAACAAGATTTAGAGCCCTAATGATGTGACCACTTTACATAGAAATGTGATTCTGAGACCCGATTCTGAAGGTCTATTTGTAACAACAGAAGTTACATCTACACCATACAGCTTAAATTCGTCCCTCGCTTTGCGCAGAAAAACGAATTTCTAAAACGTTGCCTTTAGGGCTTTGAATTTTAGTGATTGTGGTCCGATGTTTTTTTTGGTTAAGCCTTTTAAGCCTTATTATTTGTCTAGCGAATGTATTATACATATAAACCTTCCTCTTGAATCACTTTATTTAGTAAAGAAAACCACATCAAAATCCGTTGCGAAGTTTTAAAGATCTAAGCATACATAGAAACAGACAGACAGACAGTGGCAAGCGACTTTGTTTTATACTATGTAGCGATTCAAAGAAAATTCTAAAACTTACAACAAGCATAATTCTCAAACTCTTGTAAAATCTACGACCAACGTTTCTTGAAAGAAAAGAAATAAAGAAAAGATATGTATTGTCTTAGACCTACTTATTACACTTAAATCAAAACAGACTTAAGATAGTAACATAAATAAAAATAAAAACTAAGACAAAGGAGTAAACTAAGCTTTTACTGCATGCAGTATATTCATTTGCATGCAGCGCTGTTTTTACCCCTCTCGGGTGGCTGGTCACCGAAAGGTTGATCAGTCTTATGAGTCCCATTCTTCGTTAAAATCTCAATCGGTATGTTACACCCCTATAAGCGATAACATCATGACCTACAAAATACAGCTGTTCCGCAGATGAGATATGAGTAAACACAGTGAATGACGTATTCGTAATTAACTTTGTAATACGTTTTTACTTAAGTTTACAATATTGTAAGTAAGTACTTGTGTCAGTACGTGCTGTTTGTCGTAAACATTAACCGCATTGTTTAAGGCAGCCATTAACGTCTGTCAATAGTTTAATCATTCATTCAAATAGCTTTGTTACAAACATACACAAAGAAATATAAGTTTAAGTACGTATGCTTTGGTTGCATCATACCGATCTGTTAAGCGATAAGGCAGACTATTTCATTGCCTTTGCCATTTCTATAGGATAAGTTTAAATAAGTACCGAATGTGTAATTAGGTAAATATAGCCTTAATAAACATTATAGATCGATCTACTGGTAATGAAATTTATGTTTTTTGTTTCAGTTCTTTAGCTATCGGTAAGTATGGTAGTTACATTATAATAAACGTCCCTTACTATGGTAACTACATAACAATTAATTTATTATAAACCTTCCTCTTGAATCACTCTATCTATTAAAAAAAACCGCATCAAAATCCGTTGCGAAGTTTTAAAGATTTAAGCATTCAAAGGGACATAGCGTTATAGGGACATAGGGACAGAAAAAGCGACTTTGTTTTATACTATGTAGTGATAGTAGCCTATATCTGTACCCGGGATACCGACTACCTCGCTGCCAAATTTTATCAATATCTGTTCAGCCGCTTTGGCGTGAAAAATAACAGACCGATGGAATTACTTTTACTTTTAAAATATTAGTTTGGATGTATATATTTAATTAATAAAAATAAATACATGATTTGTGGATAACCTTTATGTAATGGCATCGATTCCGGATTTAGATTTAAATTGCATAAAATCACTTGAAACTACACGTTATCAAGATGTTCATAACTTTAAATAACTAATACGATCATAACAATTTACTAATACAATCATTAAAATTTGGATGGATGGATGTTTGTTTCCTGTTAAGGCCAAAACTACTGAACGTTTCGGGCTGAAATTTTGAATAGATGTGGTGTTATACCTGGAATAAAACAATGACTAAATGGCAAAAACTTGAAGCGAAGAGAAAATCAATTCACACCTTATTTCTTGTATTAATTTTTGCTATAATTATAATGTTTTTTTGTAAGCCTAAAGAAATAAAGTTATTTAATTACTAATTTACTACTACTTTCCAGCAATTTTTCAGGCGGGGGAAGCCTCGGGTCTCAGCTAGTACTTAATTTTTTAGTAAAACACATCACATTACATTTACATACTCGTATTCAATAAACAGCATTCATTAGCATCCATAAATCTACAAAAGGTCGTTCAAATCCTGAATTTCACGAATTAATTCTAGCAAGGTTTTTACAGTAAATAAACCCGTAATTTCGTAACACTTTTGCAAACGTTGAGTGATCATTTAAAAATATTAACTACATTACGTGTTTATTCATGAGTCAGATATTAAAGTAGTTTTCCGTAATATTTAGGAGAGGTATATTGAGTTGGCTGTGGAGCGTTGAGTATGAACGTTGGTATTGGTAAGAATTTCAATCTTACTATCTTATCTTATCTACCTAATTAGTGGCTCATTGTCAACGAGCCTACTAGCACTTATTTGTCCACAATATCGTTGTTTTTTAATTTAGACCAGTAGAAGAATCTTCCTTGGGTAATATAGATGTCAGTGATTTTCGTTTGCGTATGTCGTTGAATGAAATCATGTCTGTTGTATGGGAGTCCCCTTGAATATTTATTTTATTCTATTATTAGTATTTGTTGTTATAGCGGCAATAGATGTGTGAAAATTTAACTATTTAACTTTCACGGTTCATGAGATTCAGCCTGGAGACTGACGCACGGACGGACAATGGAGTCTAAGGGCCCCCGCGCACTAAACAGCCAGGCTGCGGCAGCCAGAATATTTCGCAGCCAGTTATAGCAGCCAATCAATTCAATTTCCCGAATAAATTTCTCTGTATCGAAAGTCATCTTGAGTTCGGAACGCAAAATACGTCTGGCTGCTACAACTAGTGCGCGGAGACTGGCCGCAGCCACATACATTAGCCTACACACGTTCTGGCTGGCACAGCGACTGCCGTGCAAACAAGCGCGTTGTATTGGCTGCCGCAGCCGGAAATTCGTGGTTGCCTAGTGCTCGGGCTCCTATACAACGTCATATGTTTTACTGGCTGCCGCAGCCAGGCTGCCTAGTGCGCGGGGGCCCTAAGGGTCCCTTTTTACCTTTTGGGTACGGAACCCTAAAAGCGGGTCATTGATTCAACGCTCACTACTACACCAAATAAGAATATGAACTGAAGTTAAAAATGCAGTACCTCATAGTTTGATGGTTACCACTCTGGTAGGTACAACCCGCCTAGAAAACCGGTCGGTATAATTGCACCTAATAGTTCCTATGATACTCTGTACGTACATACATACATATTTCTTACTAGCATTACGATATTTATCGCATTTACAAAACTCCATTCGAACTTAAGACCTCTTTCATTTTGTTTTATGAAATTAATTGGTTTTGGTTCATTATTAATGAGGAATGGTTTGCTTATTAATATTTGGTTAAAATATACCAAATTATACCTTTATGTATTGATTTCAAATTAAAAGGGTGCTCGACTTTAACTAATTAGTCACATTATTGTTATTTAAAATGGGTATTAAAATGTATTATTAAATTGAATTATTTAATTGAAGCTTGACGATTTCATAGTATAGTTGTTCATACTTTACTCAGACTTTTCAGACTAATTTATGCTCGCGGCTTCGCAAGCGTTTTTCTCGGAACACTAGTTACAGTGCAGTGCTACAGCGCTTAGACAAACTTAATTACTAGATTGCTAGAAGGCAGTAGTACCTACTAAACGATGTGTGCGACTTTTTTTTCTATGTTAATAAGAACTGATTTTTATTATCATTTCTGAAATTACCCTGAGAGTGAGGTCTCACGCTCAATAACAAAAACATAAGAAGCACAACAGGCGCAACTATTATAAAATTAGATTTTGCTGAATTTTTGTCACTATTTTCAATTCTCTGAACATAGATTCCGTAGGTTTTCCCTTATTACGTGTCACATGATTTTGCCAAAGTGTTGCACCATAAAACTAATACCTATTTGTCGTGAATACTGTAGTATTTTTCCTTAAACACGTTAAGTGACAGGATTATTCCATCCATAATAATAGCACGTATTATGAAAGGGAAAGTTAATACGTCCGTACATTGCACGACTAAACGTTTCATTGTATCTTAGTTAAGTTGGGGTGGACCAGCTGTTTACTGTCTAATTGTCAACCGAATTCAAAAAGAGGAGGTTCTATGAGATTGTTTTTTAACGTGTCAGAACTTTTATCTAGGTGAACTGATTTTGATGATTCTTGAAAGTTGGTGCAATTGTTAACATGTATTTTATGAAGTGTCCAAGAGTTCTGTAAGGTCTAAAGGAAATAAAGCACTTGATGTTGAACTCTTGTGGTCCCATATAAATTCTTATATTTTCACATTACATCACAAGACTTGACGAAGAAGCGGCCACACAGATGTCGCATAGCGGGTCCGACCATTCATATTCTATGTTCATAAATAGGATTAAGATCTAATCACTAGTTTTTGAGTTATCCTCAATAACGCGTATTTTATTGACTTCTACTAGAGAGTTTATCGTCTAATTTTTGCTTTATAGAATTCGAAGTCGATTTATAGTTTCTTAAAACACGATAAATTATATACTACGGACATTCTACTACTTTGAAATGGAGATGCGACATCATTTCTTTCGTAGAAAAGAATTTTCTCTCAGTACATATTCTTTTATTCTGGAGAGCGTTTTGAATTTTTGCATGATTCTTATTGCGGAGCTCAGTTTTGTCTCGCCATTTGTTTCTCAGTGTAGAGATGGTGAGAGGAGCCACGGCCAGAAGCCATTAAATATAAATTTCAAAGCAGTGATGTCTTCAAAAGTTCAATGCATAAAATTACAATTCACTCAAGCTTCATCCTGAACTTCCAAATTCTCTTCCCGAAGAATTTTTAAAAGAAAACTTTAAGGTTACATAACATTCATAGAATATCTTGTACTTTCTTATACCCTTATACATTTTTAATCTGTGCTTCAAACTTTTCGTGTACCGTTTAACTGACCCAAACGGATCTGTAGATCGAGAAAGATACCTGAACGGGAATTCTTTTTTTTAGTAGAGGATTCATCCGGAACGTTTTATTTGGCCCGTTTTTGCCAGGTAGTTACCGCTCCGTCAAATGACAACCAAGTCTACAAATACACTTTGGCCTGTTAATATTCCACTAGACAGGCTTTTTAATTTCAGTTTTCAGCCTCTTGAATTGAAACCTATATTTATGATCCATAAAAGTTGTTTTACATTTCTATCGTGTGCATCTTCGATATCTACTCACCTTATGCGAATGCCGATGATGAGTAACCGGCGGAGGATGGTGATGCTGGCTCTGCCCAGTCACCACCACCGGCAGTCCATCCACGATGGTCACCATAACTCGCTTATCAGCACTGCGGCGGCGTTCCGAAGAGTTCCTCCTACGACGCTGCTCATCGGTCACTGGTCTCGCGAAGACGGTGCGACGATCGTACGCCGACTGCCGAGGGTCGGGGATGTTCTCAGCAGCCCGAGTCGCTGGAGTGTGACTCTTGGAGCGCTTGAGAAGACGCATGACGTGGGATTTGAGGGCGTCAGGCTTGCTGACTGGTGGAGGAGGCTCATGCTTGTGCTTGTAAGATTGGGAGTGCGCATGGTGGCGCTGCACGGAAACCGTGTGCCCCATGCCCGGTGGTACGACGTTGGAGAGGGATTTAACTGCGTACGCAGCATCAACTTTGTTACCAGCAACGCACGACACTTCGTACATTACGAATGATAGCACAAAACACCTCAGACTGCCATCACTTGGATCCGAATACACTGCAATCCAGTATCGCACAGAAGGTAAACAACACTGCGTAAACAAAACACGATCGTTTTACATTTGAAAACTGTGGATGTTGCGAGTTGTAGGTATCACGCTGTAGGTAATTTACGGAGCGATGGGAAATACGTGCGTCCCGCGCGGTGGATCGGCACAGACTAGCTGGGAGGTTGGGCTCGCGTTGAGTCGAACGATTGTAACACATCCTCGAGTGTTATCGTTGATAAGACGCGAGAAGCCTACGATTTAATCCGTAAGGTCAATGTTTCGGTGAAGTCACCGGGCAATTGATGGAATCACCGGATAGGTTAGGCGAATTGGATAATGAGAGTTGACGAAACGGTACCGGTCATATTGGGCCGGGTACGAGAATGTTTTGATGGAAAATTTTAGATCTTCGATAACATCTGTAGATATTTATTATCAAAATAGTAAACAATACATTTAACAAGACATATTATGAGCAATTTAAATGGGCTGAAATGGAACAAAGTTCTCACTAAACATTTTTGTTTTTTCATTTGATTTAATACTTAGAACCTATAATTATCATATCAATAAATAATATCTATATGTATTATGTATATCTCTGTTCTTCTGATAAAGAAATGAGATACTTTTCTTAACAGATAATTTTTCAAATGATATGCAGATATCATGTTCTTTATTCAAAACAAAAATCTTCTAAAGCTAAAACAAACTTTACAAGTTGTTAGAAACCTTTCAAAACAAACAAAAAAAGATATACGATATATGAAATTTAGATGCTTCTTCTTTTTGTTCAGTCAGTTCAAAGTAAAACAGCATTCGTGTAGCAAAAACTTAAAAACCGTTCATCCCGCATTCCATTAATCTCCAACACTATTGAAGGCATTTTTAATACAAATTCCGCTTCAAACACTTTTATTTTTACAGTATTTTTAATTGGATATGAAACAATTTCAATTTAACGTCGGATTCCACGCCGCGTGGCGTTTATAGTCGGGAAATTAAGGGATTGGGAGAAAAAACGTGACTTTTTTAGCGATACCATTGGATTTTTTAACTAGAACAGATGGTGCATTTGTTTTTATTGAACTTTCTACAAACAAACGGCATGTATCAAATGTAAAAAATAGAACACAAGACTGAATGTGCCATGTGTGTGTGAAAAAACCAACAACTGGTTGACAGTCTTGATTGATTTTTATAATTTATTTCTCTTTGTTCGGATAACCATAGCTTAGGTTTAGTAAGTCAGACAGATAGACAGCGGGAAGCTACTTTGTTTTATACTATGTAGTGATAGATGTAACTAACTTAACTTTGTAGATATACTAACTTAATGGAACCAACCAACATACGCACTTAGCGTAGTCAACCTACACAAGTTACCTACAATCCCTCAAGGTACGGAATGCAAAGCGGAATCCACACGTGGTATTTCCTTTGTGACAACTCAACTATGGAGTTATGAGTCAAAATTAGAGACGTCTACTTAGACAAAGATCGTGCTTTCATTGTCGACATAGAATAATTCTGCTTTTGTGTTACTTGTGAGTGATTCATGTAGTTAACTATAGGTATAGGTGTCTGAAACAGTAAACGTCAGTATTGATCTTGAGCGATGACATTGACTTCAACTCAACATAAAGTCATTTAACACGGGATATTTACAATGTTTTGCACAGTTTCATGCACCATGATCACGAAAGAACTGTGCTGAAATATCGAAAAACTCACAACAAATCAAAACATGGTCAGTCAAAAACAATAAACATGACTACGTAAAATTTACTCGTGGATACTTCCAAAGTTTTAGGAAGTATCCACGAGATGATGATGGAAAGGATTTATCATCAGCATGCGAGTTCACAGCTGAACTGTGACTTTCCCTAAGCTTCCCTTAGCTCTGATATGTTCTCATTTCTCTACTATAGCACTATCTTTAGCCACATCTAGGATCTGCCAGCAGCCTCTCAGAAATCGTCATCCCACCTGTCCAAAATGTCCTACACTACTGCCGAAACAAGGTCTCCCCTCAAGAAGGTCAGGTAAATTGCTGCAGTTAAATCTATACTGGCGCACCTGATAGGCAATAAAGTCTTGTTATAAATACCAATTATCTGTTACAGCCGTTCGGATCCTTTATTGGGCTATAAACATCGGATTCCCTTTAACAAAGCATTGGTTACGTTACGACGATGATAACTGGGCGTGCAGATATGAAACTGATTCACCAATATCCGAGATATTCGCTTCGACGTCTTTTAAACAACAGTTTATGGATGAATGAAGTATTGCATTCTAATACTATAAACAATCTCTCAAATTATTGGGGTGGATGATGCTGTGTGAATTTCCCAGCATTATATTATTTACCTAATAATTAGCGTCTGCCTCCGGCTTCGTCTTTTCGCCACAAAAATAGGCTGAAAAAACTGTGCAAACAAAGTAAAGAACCATCGATGAAAAATTTCATCACATAATTCCGCTAAGTTATTAACTTACCATTTAAAATGAGAACATTTAAAGCACATACAATGTAAAACATCGGAATTTCAGTTCTATGCGAAAAAACTACTACCAACCGCAATGTAATTTTACTACCGACACATTGGCGTAATGATTAAGAGGTATTTGCTGTGTGTTTGCTCAAAGAACGTCTGACTAAGGGCTCCCACACAAAACTGCGATTTAGTGCGATGCGATGCGATGCGATGTGATGCGATGTCACACGAACTTGATTTGCGAATTTCTGCGATGCGAATTTGTGCGGCGAACCGTTTTGTAGGGTAACCATACCTTCAAGTTTAGTCAGCCGTATTGGACGTGTTTTTAGGAAGCGTAAGATGGATCCCAAAAAGATAATTGAACCGATTTAAGCAAAAATGATCCAACCCACACAAACCTCATTTTGAGATAATCGATATTTAAGTTTGTGGCGGTATTTCTCTAGCTTTGTAATACAAAATGTTGTTATTTTAATTTAATTTAATGCTATGTAAACTCAACTTTTTTGCTATAAATAATATAAAGAATAAATTTTCATCCATTTAATACGATTATGAACTCTGAAGGGAACTATTTTACTCGAAATTACTATGAGTTGAGAACTGAAGCAGTTTTTTTTTACAACACAAAGAAGGCGGCTCAGGCGCCGCGCTTCTTTCGCTAAAGTTGTCTCAGAGCGGACTAAAAGGGGGGTCACCAAGTATGACGTAATATGACAGGAATGCGCGATGCAAATGAGATCGGACGTTATCGTGCGAACTCGCAGATATTTACGATGCGATGCGAGCTCGCAGTTTTGTGTTTGAGCCCTAAGGCAGACCACCCGGTATAAAGGTGTCTTCTTTTACAATAAACATTCATTGGATTGCAAGCTGTAAACTGAACTGATTGAAATGTGTTAAACAAATTTGGTTTTTGTTTTTATTTTAACTGGAGCGAGGTAGACCTACAGCCAGATGTTAGGATAATATAGTTGGGTTGGGAAGCCGACGTTTAAAAGTAGTGAAAAATGATCTAATGGTGATTATTTACCAAATAACTATTAGCTATGAACATCGAATGATCTTATAAACAAAGACTCCTAATTGTCTGACACATTCCGTTTAGCAACATAGCGCATCTGGAGGAAAAGCGATTCAATTGCTACATGTAAATCTAAGTCAATACTTGCAATATCCAAGACACGAATTGATCAATCAATTTACTATTAAAACTCTCTTATTCTGAATAATTCACTATGAATGTAGGCGGTTTAACTAAGGAAATTAGAAATCAATAACAATAAGTTTCAGTTGATTTTTTTTCGTTATTTTTTTTCCATTCCTGGAAGAAGTGAAGCGTTTCACCGATAAACGAAGGACTTCTTTTAGACCATTTGCTACCAGTAATAAAGGCAACAACAAAATGCAACACGATAGTCGATACCAAGTGAGAGTTGTGAAAGTAAGGCTAACGCACTTCGGAAAATGAAATGACAAACTGCTGATAGAAGCCCATTGTGTGGATGTAGGCCAGTGACAGCATAAAGGTGATGATTGTTGATTTAGGGAAAGTTTGGTCATCACTTGGTTTGACCAGTTCGTTCAAGTCCTGAATCTTAATATTGTGGGTGAGCCATTCCAAAATTTGAAGATTTCTAGCTTATCTTGGGGCTAGGTGATGCTGGAGGAATTGTCTTGCATTATTATCATTATTTATCTCAAAGCAAGGCTAGACGATACTTTGTGAAACGTACAGTAAAATTATCTGGATCTAAAAGTCAGTTAATAAAGCAATAAATTTAGGCTTTATAATTTGAAAACATGCTGTAATTATAATATCACACGATTAATCTATTTCAAAACGAGCACTTCATTGTTCAAGCGAAAAGGTATTAAATTTAATGTTCGCATGCAATGTTTATCTATATACAGCATAGCATAGTGTGTACACAACGGTATATCAATTACACATAATTGGTGAGGAAAATAGGAAGTGCCTATTAGAGCAGAATTGGTAAAAACGCGTTCGGAAAGCAATTACTGTAGTGCGGCAGCTTGGATCTTGGCGTGAAGATCGACCTAATCTAATGATTTTTACAGCGATATGTAGAACGAAAACATTAAATCTCTGGTTTAGAAAAAGAACGATGCACTTGGAAATAATGAGCAGGGTACATTTACTATCGCTCTAAGCAAATATATGGGAAACCTAAGCTTAACATGTAAGCATAATAAACAAACAATCGTAAATAATTATTACATTGACTGGTCTTACTCATACACCTACAGATAAGAAGGTTCATAAATTGCACGACAAATAACTGAAATTAGTTCACTAATTGATACGGATAACCAAGAAGGCTAAACATTGCACAAATGCAAATAGATAAAGCAAGAAACCGCCGAAAATCGACACCAAACACCATTATGCATTTCAACACGAAAGAAACACGGAAGCCGTACAGACAGTAAAAAGCAAGGTGTGTTTATTATTCCAGCTAATGGGTGGAATGGGAAATGTGAGGTTGAACTGCAAGACTGGACTGTAAAATTTATAAATAGACAACTTTCACTGGTAAAGGAATATTGGAATCGTAAAAAAAGATAGAACCAGTATGTTTTAAACTGTAAACGGCGATGGAATAGTAAAAAAGGTAGAACCAGTAGCAAAACATCGCGAGAGTAAAGCCATAGAAGGAAAAAATATCAAGGAAATAATATCATCGGTGATTAGACGAACGGCATAATGAAGACATGGAGATGTAATAAATATTCCTAATAAAATTATCCAAGACCTACCAGAAGCCAATACTTGGTTTAGCTTACGTTACAAAGCATCTTAAACATCATCAAATAAGTAAGCATTTCCAAAAAAGCGCATTAGTCAGTCAGTTAGATTTTCCAAAAATATTAGACACGTATTTTTTATTTTGTCTTTCAAACAGAAAATGACCAATTTAAAAAGCATTCAAGTTGAGATGAAAATGTCACATTTTTCGAAAATCTAACTCCCCGTGAGTTAGATTTTCGAAAAATGTGACATTTTATTAAATAATAACATGTTTATTACCCAGGAAACTACCCTATTCACATGTCAGTCGAGTATAAGTCACAGCAGTGTGGGAGTCAGCATCAGCATCCCTTCCGTCAAGCACCTCTTGAGTTGAGGGTGATATTCGAGCGTGAGACTTGAACATCTAGCTAGAGCTAGTGAATGTCACTCGAGACTTGAGATGGAGACTACGTTAGATCCAAGGGCTACGAGCGAAGCGGAGATATGTAAAATCTACCAATAGGACCTACTAGAAAAACGAATACAAGTAGTCACATGATCTGATGATATTTTGAAACAGTAGGTACCTACTGATTGTTATTTTATTGACGGATTGGGATTGCAATGAAAATCTAGCTTGTTTGTCATTTTGTGTGTGATTTTTTGGATAAATACGGCATCATATCAGTGTCTCCTAGGAGCGTACGTAGTTCCGACTATTAAACAACGAGTACCTATTAAAATCGGCCTTCATGTATTTTATGTTAAACTCTATCTAGTATATGAAAACTAAAAATTACATGAAAACATTCAGGAAACTAATACCTACATACCGTACCGTACACAGATAACATTCAATTTCATTTTTATTTCAGAACGTATGTTCGTTCAGGCGTTCAATAAGCACAAAAATAGACAAAACAAAAACCAAGCGAGCGAGAATTTTCAATTGAAAACATGAATGAAAAAACTTTTGAATACGGACAGTTTTTGTTTCAATTTCGATATGTGAACAAACTTTTCACCGTAACGTTGTTATGCGCCTACTGTTTTTATTAGTTCATGCGAATGTTTTGTTTTCTATTTCAGGCTGATTGGACTACAAAGTTTTAAATGGTCCAATATTATAAATACGACAGAAAACATTACTACTACATTCGATGTATAGTCAATGACATCTAATGAACAAATGGACTAGTTATAACTTCAGATTGTCAGCCAAAATAGTTTCCTACTTAAGTCCTGTACATTAAAAAGATTTCCAACATATCTCACGCTAAAATGACAGACTTTCGCCTTCGCTTTGTGTTTGTTTACGCTGACTGTTTTCAGAGATACAGCTGGACTTCAATTCAGTCTTATGAAAGTAGTCTCGCTAGTGAGTGAGTATTTTGGCATAGTAAAATAGCATCTCTTGGTTTGTAAACAAGGCTGTGTTTTGCCAGAGAAGCGCCTGTTTTCAGATCTCCATGTTGTCATGTTTCTTTCATTACCGCATGGTTCCCAGTATTTTTACCCGCAGGCATTGTCCCCTATCTTTTAATCGCGTCTACTGAATTACAGAGGGTTGCTTGTGACATGCTATTGTGAGAGTTCGTTTGTAGGACGCTATCTTAAATTTGCAGGTTTGGTTTTTATTTAAATATCTTTTGCTATTTCTAGTCTTGGTTTTAGGAGTCACAATTCGGTGAAATATCAAACTAAAATACGAGACAGAATTTGATAAATTTATACAGAAGAGCTCTTGTATTCTTTTGCATAAAATTTTATTGAAATAAACACTTAGGGCTCCCACACAAAACTGCGATTTGGTGCGATGCGATGCGATGCGCTGCGATGTGATGCGATGTCACACGAACTTGATTTGCGAATTTCTGCGATGCGAATTTCTGCGGCGAACCGTTTTGTAGGGTAACCATACCTTCAAGTTTAGTCAGCCGTATTGGACGTGTTTTTAGGAAGCGTAAGATGGATCCCAAAAAGATAATTGAACCGATTTAAGCAAAAATGATCCAACCCACACAAACCTCATTTCGAGATAATCGATATTTAAGTTTGTGGCGGTATTTCTCTAGCTTTGTAATACAAAATGTTGTTATTTTAATTTAATTTAATGCTATGTAAACTCAACTTTTTTGCTATAAATAATATAAAGAATAAATTGTAATAGTTTAGTAGATAATTGGGAAAACTTCCGCCTGGATCATTATTACAAAATTAATTTTGTATGGAAAGAGCTATGTAGGGTGCAAAAATTAAAATGCAAAAATGATTCAAAGTGTGGTAAAAATTAGTAATCATTTTTGTGTTTTAAAAGACAAAACAAACAAAATTGGCCCTACTCCTCGTCCAAATCAGAATAAGGTTCATCACATAAACCATCTACATCGTCTATTACTGCAGCTTCCCTTCGGTTTCTTAAATTAATAAATGCAATCATCTGGTATCTAATATTAGATCTGCTGGCCCTGTACTTATTTTATTTTATTTATTTATTTTACGTTAAAGTACGAAACACACAGAAGCCGGAGGCGTGGCGGAGGCGAAGGCGTGCGAGTTGTATTCTATGGAATCCTATGAAAGCCTACACACACACCGCAGGCCGTGGCGAACGCGGTGCCATAGGAAAAACCGTTTTTTTTTATAACACAAAGAAGGCGGCTCAGGCGCCGCGCATCTTTCGCTAAAGTTGTCTCAGAGCGGACTAAAAGGGGGGTCACCAAGTATGACGTAATATGACAGGAATGCGCGATGCAAATGAGATCGGACGTTATCGTGCGAGCTCGCAGATATTTGCGATGCGATGCGAGCTCGCAGTTTTGTGTTTGAGCCCTTACGTGCGGTCGAAACAACGAGATGACGAAACTTTAATAGGTCAGCTATACCAGGGCAGCATACGCGACGCGATAGTATAGCAAATGAGCGTAATCGCGTAAATGACGCGGCCCGATACGCTGATATCGCGCTGGAGGCTCGCCAATTTCCTGCACTGTTGTCGCCCTGATAGGAACTATGATTATAAATAGTTTTAACTCTTAAACTGGCGCGAGCCCGCCGGCGGGCCGGGCAACAATGTAACAAGATTTGTCGTTGACAGGCGCGAGCCCGCCGGCGGGCCGGACCGTTCAGGCGTTTATAATCCCTTTTTTCAGCATGTTACAGTCTATATTTGTTTGAACAACTTTTGTCTGTGTCAAAGATTAACTATTTTCCTATGCATTGAAATATCAAAAAGCCAATCCAGTAATAGAAAAAACAATAGAAATCTGACTTTGAATCCGCGCAATTGTCAGGGCTCATGACGTGTTTTGTGTTGTGTGTTTTTATCGATTTTTCAGGGTAAATGCATAGTTTTATGGAATAACTAGTGTATTTTGTAATAATTGGGGTACGATAAAGCTACTTACATGATAGGATTTGTGAATTTCGTTGCATTTTTCTTGTTTTGAACCCAAAAGTCGGCCACAAGATTACCGCCGTTTTCATGAAATTCCGAAGAATTTTACTTAGAACTAGTAATAAAATGAAATACTGTTATAAAATATGATTACAAATAGATTATTTTGTTTATTTTTCAAACTTGCACCGAAACAAAAAATATCGATAAAATTGTAAAAACACATCATTACAGCACGTGAAAACGTGAGTGGTAATTTTCATTTCGAAATTTTTTAAAATTTTTTCATAGCACAGCTCTTATTTATCATTGAAATATTATTTATAGATTGTCTTCATGCTATTCTATTATATTTCCATGAAAATAAGATTAGTTTTGTTGCCAAAATATGGTTCTGAAAAAGTCGCGCATTTATTATGTTTTTTTGTTATTGTTAGTAAATATAAGCTTACAAAAGTAATAAAAACATAAAGATATATTGTTTAGGAAGCTAAAACCGTTTACAGAACTTAGATAGGGGGCCTAGTTATTTTTTTATGAGCATTTCTCTGAAGCGAGACGCAATTTTGAAGACCGCGCGGTGCGGCCGGGTGATATTATTTCGTCCGGATTTTCTACCCCTGTTTGACCGGTTTGTTGACGGGTTAATGAGTTTTTATAAAAAAAAATATGCCAGAAGTAATGGACCTTTCCATAACAGGTTTTTATCAGATTTTTTCATTTACCCAGCCAGAAAATGCTTGTCTCAAGCTAAAATTATTGGTCATGTTTTTGTTTGCGATAGCCAGCTATAGAGCCATGTAAATGTCTTTTTCAAATACATGATAAGTAAAGGTTTGCTAAAAGTTTTAATTTCTCAAGTTCTGATAATGTTATATCAGATGAAATGAAAACTACTTTCCTAGATTGCTTAGTTGCCTCCAATTAGAGTGAGCGTAAAATTGCCATAATGGAGGAAACGTATGTATGTTTATTTCGTTGCAATAACGTTTCATGTCAAGGTTCGTTTTGCTTATCAAAACAGCATCTACGTGAAAGGGACCTTATACAATCGTGACTTCCTTTATCTTTATAAGATCAGTATTGGTAAATTCTGATGTTTACGTTTCGTTTCAAGCAATAAAATTAAGGTCAATACCATCCAGTTCAATCTTTTCATAAGCCTTTCTTTATACAGTAACTTCAATGATAATAGCGATTTCATCCTTAACCCATTGTAATAAGGCTTGATTAAGACGTAAGATGAGAAGCTGGTACATATTGTGTGAACGTAAAGTCCTAGCATAAGTTATAGTTAGTAAGGTAATGGGCTCGTGTAATTATGTTAACGCGTCTTGGCATTGCGCCAAGCTCCTTCGCTTTTATGTTGCCTTGGTACTTCGGATGCGGAGTAGATTGTATTTTGTAGGTAACAGTTGTTATGATGTTTATAGCTATGTGAACTTGGCACCCGACTTTAGAAAATCGAATGTTTAATGATTGATTCGTATAGATAATCGTTTGTAGTTGATTGTAGTGAAATTTTTTTCGTTTGTAGTAGCTCAAAAAAAAAGTTACGGGACTTTGAAAATTTTGAAAAAAAACTCAGCCCCCGACTTTAGAAAATCAAATGTTTTTTGATTGATTCGTATAGATAATCGTTTGTAGTTGATTGTAGTGAAATTATTTTCGTTTGTAGTAGCTCAGAAAAAAAGTTATGGGACTTTGAAAATTTTTCATACTCAAATTTTCAAACGTCAAAATCGATTGTTTTTTGATTGATTCGTGTAGATAATCGTTTGTAGACGTTTGTAGTAAAATTATTTTCGTATGTAGTAGCTCAGGAAAAAAGTTATGGGACTTTGAAAATTTGTTAAATCATACTCAAATTTTCAAACATCAAAATCGATTGTTTTTCGATCGATTCGTGTAGATAATCGTTTGTAGACGTTTGTAGTGAAATTATTTTCGTTTGTAGTAGCTCAGAAAAAAAGTTATGGAACTTTGAAAATTATTCATACTAAAATTTTCATACGTCAAATTCGATTGTTTTTTGATTGATTCGTGTAGATAATCGTTTGTGGACGTTTGTAGTGAAATTCTTTTCGTTTGTAGTAGCTCAGAAAAAAAGTTATGGGACTTTGAAAATTTGTTAAATCATACTCAAATTTTCAATCATCAAAATCGATTGTTTTTTGATTGATTCGTGTAGATAATCGTTTGTGGACGTTTGTAGTGAAATTATTTTCGTTTGTAGTAGCTCAGAAAAAAAGTTATGGGACTTTGAAAATTTGTTAAATTATACTCAAATTTTCAAACATCAAAATCGATTGTTTTTCGATCGATTCGTGTAGATAATCGTTTGTAGACGTTTGTAGTGAAATTCTTTTCGTTTGTAGTAGCTCAGAAAAAAAGTTATGGAACTTTGAAAATTATTCATACTAAAATTTTCATACGTCAAATTCGATTGTTTTTTGATTGATTCGTGTAGATAATCGTTTGTGGACGTTTGTAGTGAAATTCTTTTCGTTTGTAGTAGCTCAGAAAAAAAGTTATGGGACTTTGAAAATTTGTTAAATCATACTCAAATTTTCAATCATCAAAATCGGTTGTTTTTTGATTGATTCGTGTAGATAATCGTTTGTAGACGTTTGTAGTGAAATTCTTTTCGTTTGTAGTAGCTCAGAAAAAAAGTTATGGGACTTTGAAAATTTTTCATACTCAAATTTTCAATCATCAAAATCGATTGTTTTTTGATTGATTCGTGTAGATAATCGTTTGTGGACGTTTGTAGTGAAATTATTTTCGTTTGTAGTAGCTCAGAAAAAAAGTTATGGGACTTTGAAAATTTTTCATACTCAAATTTTCAAACGTCAAAATCGATTGTTTTTTGATTGATTCGTGTAGATAATCGTTTGTAGACGTTTGTAGTGAAATTATTTTCGTTTGTAGTAGCTCAGGAAAAAAGTTATGGGACTTTGAAAATTTGTTAAATCATACTCAAATTTTCAAACATCAAAATCGATTGTTTTTCGATCGATTCGTGTAGATAATCGTTTGTAGACGTTTGTAGTGAAATTCTTTTCGTTTGTAGTAGCTCAGAAAAAAAGTTATGGAACTTTGAAAATTATTCATACTAAAATTTTCATACGTCAAATTCGATTGTTTTTTGATTGATTCGTGTAGATAATCGTTTGTGGACGTTTGTAGTGAAATTCTTTTCGTTTGTAGTAGCTCAGAAAAAAAGTTATGGAACTTTGAAAATTATTCATACTAAAATTTTCATACGTCAAAATCGATTGTTTTTTGATTGATTCGTGTAGATAATCGTTTGTAGACGTTTGTAGTGAAATTCTTTTCGTTTGTAGTAGCTCAGAAAAAAAGTTATGGGACTTTGAAAATTTTTCATACTCAAATTTTCAAACGTCAAATTCGATTGTGTTTTGATTGATTCGTGTAGATAATCGTTTGTAGACGTTTGTAGTGAAATTATTTTCGTTTGTAGTAGCTCAGAAAAAAAGTTACGGAACTTTGAAAATTATTCATACTAAAATTTTCAAACATCAAAATCGATTGTTTTTCGATCGATTCGTGTAGATAATCGTTTGTAGACGTTTGTAGTGAAATTCTTTTCGTTTGTAGTAGCTCAGAAAAAAAGTTATGGAACTTTGAAAATTATTCATACTAAAATTTTCATACGTCAAATTCGATTGTTTTTTGATTGATTCGTGTAGATAATCGTTTGTGGACGTTTGTAGTGAAATTCTTTTCGTTTGTAGTAGCTCAGAAAAAAAGTTATGGAACTTTGAAAATTATTCATACTAAAATTTTCATACGTCAAAATCGATTGTTTTTTGATTGATTCGTGTAGATAATCGTTTGTAGACGTTTGTAGTGAAATTCTTTTCGTTTGTAGTAGCTCAGAAAAAAAGTTATGGGTCTTTGAAAATTTGTTATTCTTACTCAAATTTTCAAACATCAAAATCGATTGTTTTTCGGTCGATTCGTGTAGATAATCGTTTGTAGACGTTTGTAGTGAAATTCTTTTCGTTTGTAGTAGCTCAGAAAAAAAGTTACGGAACTTTGAAAATTATTCATACTAAAATTTTCATACGTCAAATTCGATTGTTTTTTGATTGATTCATGTAGATAATCGTTTGTGGACGTTTGTAGTGAAATTCTTTTCGTTTGTAGTAGCTCAGAAAAAAAGATAGGGGGCTTTGAAAATTTGTTTAAAAAAAATTAAATCCTCAAAATCGATTGTTGTTTGATTGATTCGTGTAGATCATTGTTTATAGACGTTTGTAGTGAAATTATTTTCGTTTGTAGTTGCTTAAAAAAAAAGTTATGGGACTTTGAAAATTTGTTTTTCTTACTCAAATTTTCAAACATCTAAATCGATTGTTTTTCGATCGATTCGTGTAGATAATCGTTTGTAGACGTTTGTAGTGAAATTCATTTCGTTTGTAGTAGCTCAGAAAAAAAGTTATGGGACTTTGAAAATTTTTCATACTCAAATTTTCAAACGTCAAATTCGATTGTTTTTTGATTGATTCGTGTAGATAATCGTTTGTAGACGTTTGTAGTGAAATTATTTTCGCTTGTAGTAGCTCAGAAAAAAAGTAGACTTTGAAAATTTGCATTGGGGCTAGATGGTGCAATGTGAATTTTCCAGCATTATTTATTTATTTTATTAAACAATAACATAGCTGGCTTTTTTCAAAGATAGAATATTTGTTCTGTTACGTCTGGTAAGTTATTGGATTTATTTTCCCCTTTTCGAATGGTGATAAATCTCAGCTATAATAAAAATAACTATTTATAAATTATATTTAATTATAATAATTATAATAATAATTTACGTAGGTATTTAAAAATTATTGAAATATACTGTTCGAATGTAAATATTTACAACGATCAAAACGTTCCAACTCGCACATAAACACAGCGTCTATTCGGCATTTCATGCGACGGAGAGCGCGAGAAAGTGACATAGGTCCTCGACAAGCGCTCGCGCGGTGCTGAGGACAGATCGCCGGTGCAATAAAATATACGCTTTTTTTATAAATTCATAACAAAATATCAGTTTGGCTGTGAGCATTGGTACGAGACACACGTGTTTCTTTGTTTGTCGCGCGCGCTCAAACCGGTTTTTCCCAGACGTGTTTCGACGTGCACTCGATTGTGCACGTTATGCACTATGGCGGAAGACGCAATTGTTGAAAATGAGATGAATGCGTCGAATGAGGAATGCAATGATGAGGTGCTGGCACCTTTACCTAGCGACCTGGAGGAACTGGATGAAATTACGGAAGAGATTTTGATGAACTCGGAAGAAATCGTTGTTACTAATTTGCTAGGTAAAAGAGGACATGAGGTGATTGAGGAGTGTGAAGAACGATGGATCCCAGTGGTATCTAAGAAAAATGCTAAACTAGCACAGAAGACCGATGTTTACGTAAGTAGTTCAGAAATTTTGCCTAAACAATTCGCCATGGCCAAGTTAATGAATACGTACAACATTCAAAACATTTGCCGTGTAAAATACCTAAACCCGTTCAAGGTATTTGTACAATTCGACGACTCCGAGAACGCCGAGAAGTTGATAGGGTGTAAAGCGTTACAAGAATTAGGCTGGAGAATGCAAAAGCCACTCGAAGTTATTATCTCTTATGGAGTAATTAAAAATATAGAAACAGATTTACAAGAAAAGGATATGATGGAGATTATTAAGAGTGAGACGGAGTTGATGGCGGTGAAAAGGTTGAGGCGCAGAACACAAGACAGATCAGGATGGGAAGAGAGCGAATCGGTTCGACTGGCCTTTCGGGGTCCGACGCTGCCCACAGCAATATACATATATGGGATGAAGATCAATGTTAAACCGTACGTATTTCCTGTCACTCAATGTTCAAGGTGTTGGAGATTTGGACACTTACTACGGATGTGCCCCACAAAAACGATATCATGTCCCAAGTGTGGAAAGGGACACGCTAACTGCGAATCTACTATACATAAATGTATCAACTGCGCCGGTAGTCACACGGCGCTAGACAGGTCATGCCCCGTGTACCAAAAAGAAAAATGTTTGAGGGATTTGATGGCAGAAAACAATTATTCGTATCGTAAAGCTTTGCAGATGTATATTCCTCCGGAGCCCCAAGTTTTATGCGAGGAACCTGTAATTATACCCACATATGATTTGCCTGAGTGCGCCCCTGCCCCAACGATACAAACAAGTTCTTATAATTTCTCGTATGCGAGTGCAGTCAAGACAAAGCCGTCTAAAGATAATTCTCAGCGTAATATCGACGTGATTTCCACGAATACTATGTCGCAACCAAAAGAGAAGGATAAGAAAAATAAAATTAAAAAAAGACATCTAGATAATGATCGAGTGTTCAATTGGGATGTTTCGTCGGAGTCTGAATGTGAGAAAGATATCCTATCAGATAAATCGGAAGAAGTAAAGAGAACTAGAAGACAGCGAAAAGAAAACATAGAGGATCGTACGTCTGCCATGAGTTTTGCACAGCTCATGACCAAATTGAGTGTAATTATTTTTTCTGAGTGTGAGGATGGCATGAAGGGTAAGATTAAGAAAATAGTGTCCTTACTTATTGAATGGCTTACATCGGCGGCAAGGCAGTACCTTAGTGACCTGCCTTTTAAAAATTTGTTTGGTTCGTAATGGATTTAGTTCAAATGAACATTTTACAGTGGAACTCACAGAGTGCTAAGCCTAAACAAGTAGAACTAGAACAGTTTCTGTGTAGTGAGAAAATTCACATTGCAGCGTTAAGCGAGACCTGGTTGAATTGTGAGATTGATTTTAAAATTACCGATTATAATATTTATCGCCAAGATCGATTCGATTCTTATGGAGGAGTGGCTATTTTAGTTCACAAGTCAGTGAAAGCTCAACGCGTACCATTTAATTTAATTAATAATACTGGGATAGAAATGGTCTGTATCAAAATTTTTAACTGTTCACACATTCAATATTTAATGTCGGTCTATTGTCCGCCATCAATTCGAACTTCTCTTGGCGATTGGAATGAAGTGTTCTCCTTTAAAACTAGTAAGACATTAATTCTGGGTGATTTCAATGGCCATCACCCTAGTTGGTCTTGTAAGACTGACCTGACAGGGAATAATATCTTTGATTCTTTAGTTGAAAATAATTTTGTTTCTCTAAACGATGGCCGAGTTACCCGTTTTAAATGTGTAAATGGAATCCTACAGGAATCTTCCCCAGATATTTCTACAGCATCGTCCGACATAGCTTTATGTTTTGATTGGAATGTCACTAATGAAACATTAGGCAGCGACCACTTATTAATTAAAATTAGAATTTCGTATAGGAATGATAATTCTCAATGTAGTAGGAAGCGCAATTTCAAAAAAGCGAAATGGGTGGATTTTAGTAATTCTGTTAAGCTTAGTTTATCTAATAATTATCCTATTTATGATGACTTGCAAAAAAGCTATGATTCGTTCGTTAATGTTATTAACGAGGCCGCTGATGTCAATATTCCTTTTTACAAAATTAGTCACGATCCATCTCAACATTTTAAACCCAAGAATTACTGGAATGCCGAACTATCTAGGGCAGTTGCAGAAAGACGTCTAGCTCTTACTATTTTCCGAAGGAATCCGACCCCCGATAATTTACTTAAATTAAAAGATAAAATCAGAAATTCTCAACTACTAATAAGACGAGCTAAACGTGACAGTTTTGCTAATTTTTGTTCATCTATTGACGAATCCACTACAGTTCCTGAAATGTGGCGGAAGATGAAGTGGTTAAAAGGATATAAATGTCCTACTTCACATGCTGATGAATCCATGGCAAATCAATTATTACGTAATTTGACCCCGGACTTTGTTTGCAACAAATACCCAGTTTTTTCTCCATGTGGTTCCCATAGTAAATTAGAGCGTCCATTCTTAATGTGTGAACTAATGAGATGTATAAAATCAAAAGATACGTCACCGGGAGTGGATGGCATTTCATATTCAATGATCAAGAACTTACCAGAGATTGCATTTAACGTTCTTCTTAGATTGTATAATCAGTTCTATACGTATGGCTTTGTGCCTAACCAATGGCGCGAAATACGAATTATACCAATTCCTAAACCAGGACGTGACCTCTCTGTATCAGCTTTAAGACCAATTTCACTTATGTCTTGCCTTTGCAAAATCTTTCATTCTATGATTACTAAAAGACTGGAATGGTTTATGGAAAATGGAGATTTTTTCTATGAGGAAACTACAGGTTTCAGGAAAACGAAATCATGCTTGGATAATCTTACCAATCTAATAACTAGAATTCAGTTAGGTTTCTCGAAAGATCAGATTACCTTGGGTTGTTTTGTTGATATACAAGATGCGTATAATAATGTTGATGTTACGGTCTTACTTTCTATTTTGGACGAACTGGGTGTTGGTTCAAAGATCTGTACATATTTGTGGTCCTTTTTGAAGGAAAGGTACTTAAGCATTAAAACTGATAATAATGTAATTTCTAGAAGTACAGGTAGAGGTTTGGCTCAAGGGGACCCTCTGTCACCATTATTATTTAATATTGTGACTTATAAAATTTGTAAAAATATAAATAATGTTAAGATTTCACAGTACGCAGATGATTATGCATTGTATATAAGTCATAAGAATCCTAGTGATGCATCAAATGAGTTACAAATCGCTCTCACTCATCTATGTAAGATGCTTAATGATTTAGGATTAACAATATCACCTTCTAAATCAAAGATCTGTATTTTTAAGAAAGGGATAAATAGACACCCTATACTGATTAATTTGCAAGATAACCCTATAGAAGTAGTCGGCGCTGTGAAATATTTGGGGATGTGGTTGGACCGTTCTTTGAAATGGAATAAACACATTGCTGAATTATTAGACAAGATTTCAAAATATTTAAATATTTTCAAAATTTTAGCAGGTTCGGGTTGGGGGGTACATCCCAAACATCTAAGAAGATTATATATTGCTATTATTAGGAGCCGCCTTGACTACGGAAGTTTTTTATTTAACAATTGCAGTAAAATATTAACTTATAAACTAGACAAAATACAGAATCAATCATTGAGAGTAATTGGAGGGTTCATTAAAACTACTCCCATACATGCAATGGAGAGTGAACTCTGTCTTCCTCCATTGCATGTACGAAGAACGTACTTAGCGGGCAAGTTCATGTTGAAAGCTAAATCCCGTAAAAATAATGTAACTAATGATTTGTTAAGTCAGTTATCTCAATATCAAGATAACAGGTACTGGCGTAACAAAATAAAGCCGTTAATTTTACTCTCGTACGTATACCTTGCTGACACACGCGTTCACGCATGTCGCCAGTTGGATGTGTTTGCGATGAGTACTTGGGTTAGTAGTATAGATCTAGATAACGTTATCTGCTGCAACATACCAGACATCGATAAACCTAAACGGGATTTTACTAATTATAACTTAAAGTCGATTTGTCAGAATTTCATAAATCAACAGTATGGTATTTTTCACAAAATATTTACTGATGGTTCTAAGGATACATTTGGAATCGGCGCGGCTTTCTTGGATCCGCATTGTAATCTTAGTCAGCAATTTAAGATAACTTCTTTAAATATGTGTATTATGGAGGCTGAACTTATTGCCATCAGCGAGGCTTTGTCGTATGCAATGTCACTTGATGCGCACAATATAGTCATATTTACGGATTCCCGAAGTGCGCTTCAACATGTGGTTCGTTGCACCACGGGGGTCCGAGGTACACCTATCGCCTACACTGTACTTAACACTATTATTGACTTAATATCTACATCGAAATCTATCATTCTACAATGGATTCCCTCTCATTGTGGAATTGAACATAACGAGCGAGTTGACCTATTAGCAAGGCAAGCTACTAGCGAGGGGGTAGACTATCACATACTTCCATTTTATGCTGATTGTATATATTTAATTAGAAAACAGTGTTACGATTTGTGGAAAGAGTATTTTGATCTACGTTCGAAAGAAATTGGGATTTGGTACAAAACTGTCCAACCACAACCTCTTCGAATTCCATGGATTAATAATAATGAGATGCCTAGAAAAGATATAGTTGTGATTTTGAGGCTTCGTACTGGACACATTCCATCGAAGAAATTCGCATTCCTTATGGGAAAAGTTCCTTCTCCTAACTGCGATTTGTGCGGTGTTCTGGAGGACGTATTGCATGTTCTCATGGAGTGTGTCCAGAATGACACCTTTCGTACAAATAATTGTAAATATTTTTTAAAAGAATTCGCTGACTGTAATGTAACCCTGTCAAACCCAGAAACGGAAGAAGTTAAAAATCTAGTGAAATTGTACAACATTAAGTTCAGCTCCGATCAGACTGATGATCGGAGCTGACCTTAATGTTTTTACTTATTTTGACAGGCATTTGTTTCTGTTTATTTTATATAATTGTATGGTGTTTTGTTTGTATTTTGTTAAATAATGAGAGCGACATAATCACAGAGTGATTAAGCTCTTTAAATAAAGAATAAAAAAAAAAAAAAAAAATAACAAAATATGGGTAGGATTTAATACGTAAAATTTATATTGTGGTTGTAAAATTAGTAGTTAAATTAATATCACACGATTATTTTAATATAAATTTTATTCCAAAATATTGTAGAACATTGGAGATATTAGGGTTTGTTTTGAAGCCTTTTCTATCGATAATTGAACTGGGTTCAGTTTTTTTTCCATAGTATAAAAGCAAATAACAAAATGTATTCGATTACTATCCAAGAATGGAATATTTGTTACATAAAAAAATAGGTCTTTGGTCTATATTCAATGGAATCTTCAAATCAGAGCTCCCAAAACAGGTTTCCGCGAGTTTTTGCCTAAACTTACATCGGGAGAATTATTTAACTAAAATAAACAAAGAAGTTATCTAAAATCTGTTCTATTATAACTGTGGTTGAAGAAACAATCTGCTATTAACAAGAAATTTTTATTTCAAGCAACGAACGAAAGCCTAATTTGTTTAGTTTGGAAGAAGAAAAAGAGCATTTTTCGTTTTTTCGTAATAGGCCCCTTAATGAAGCCTAAAACCGAAACCTACTTAGATAAAGGACATCATCATCATCATCAACCTATATTAGTCCTTACTATAATAATCAATAATCAATAATCAATATCTTTATTTCTTTAGGCTTACAAAATAAGCACTTAGACAAGTCAAATTTAATTCGCCTCAATTTTTTGTCCACTAGTGGAAGAGGCGAAATAGAAACCACTAGCATGTGTAAAACTTATGTGTCTAATACATGTTTGCCTTATAAATAATTACATACTATTGTCGATGTGGAACTGAGCGACATCTGGCCAAGCACTAACGTCATTGATGTAATCATTTATGGAGTAATATGCCTTCTTGATAAGATTTAGTTTTATGTACTGTTTAAATCTACGAATAGAAAGTTCAGTTGCTTCAGATGGAAGCTTATTATAGAAGCGCACACAATTACCCATAAATGATTTCCCCAGTTTTCGTAATCTAAATGAAGGAATGTGTAATTTGTTCTTGTTTCGTGTATTTCTATTGTGAACATCACAATTTTTCAAAAAGTTACTCTTGTTTTTGTGTGTATACATTAAATTTTCATAAATATATTGCGAAATTACAGTTAAAATATTTATTTCTTTAAATAATTCCCTCAATGAGTCACGTGGCTTTAATTTATAAATTGCACGCACCGCCCTTTTTTGAAGAACAAAGATAGTCTGAATATCAGCTGCCTGTCCCCACAGCAAAATACCATAAGACATAATACTATGGAAGTAACTATAATAAACTAACCTAGCTGTGTCCTGATCAGTGAGATATCTAATTGTTCTCACTGCATATGCTGCTGAACTAAGCCTACCCGCGAGAGCATCAATTTGCGGTTGCCATTGAAGAGATGAATCAATATGCAACCCCAAGAATACAGTAGAGTCTACGAAGTGAACAATCTCATTATTTAACGTGATTTGAGTTGGGAGTTCTCTAACATTTGGTAACATGAATTTTATACATTTTGTTTTTTTAGCATTAAGTAACAGGTTATTGGCGGTAAACCAATTTAGTATTTGTGACAGCGAATTATTTACATCGTCAAAATTATATTTATTTCTGTCTACTTTAAAAATTAGTGAAGTATCATCAGCAAATAAGACTATATCACAAAGATCTTTTGCTAGAAAGGGAAGATCATTTACATAAACTAAAAATAAAAAGGGACCTAATATTGAACCTTGAGGTACGCCTAATTCAATATTTGAGCCCGTAGATCTTTCTTTACCAACTTCTACTTTTTGAACTCTATCAGATAAATATGATTTCATAAGATCCAGTGCCTTTTTCTTAATTCCATAATGTTTAAGTTTCTCAATTAATGTACTGTGATCCACACAGTCAAAAGCCTTAGAAAGGTCACAGAATACACCAATAGCATTTTTGGCTTTATCCCAGGCCTCCAATATATGCCTTAACAGAACTGAACCAGCATCGGTTGTTGATCTACCCTTGGTGAAGCCGAATTGGTTTTCATGGAATAACCTATTAAGGTTGAAGTGAGAAGTCAACTGGATGAGAATAATTTTTTCAAAAATTTTACTCATAGCAGGAAGTATTGAAATTGGTCTGTAGTTGGCCGGATCAGTGTGGCTACCAGATTTATAAAGAGGAACCAGCTTACTATATTTCATGAGATCAGGAAAAATTCCTGCGTCGACACAGCTATTGAAAATATAGGCCAAACAAGGAGCCATTTCCTTAATAATTGAACTTAATACTTTGGTGGATATACCCCAGAGATCCTCAGTATTTTTAATGTTAATTGACTTAAAGGTTTTCACTACATAATTAGCATTTACATAACTAAAGATAAAACTCTCATTACATCTAGCAACTGAAGATTCTAAAAATTTAACAGCCATTGATGCTGAGGAGTTTAGAGACTGGGTAACAACTTTAGGAATAGCAGAAAAGAATGCATCAAAAGCATTGGCAATATCTTTTTCATGTATAAGAATTGAATTATTAATTTTTAACCTTATTTCTTTATAACGTGGCTTTGATTTACCTGTTTCGTTATTTATTAGTCTCCATGTTGCTTTTACTTTATTAGATGATTTTATTATAACATTCTTTAAAAACAGGCATTTGGCTGTGTTGCAGACTTTCTTAAATGTTTTAGAATAGTTGGTTACATACAATAGAAACGCAGGATCATGTAACATAGTTTCTCTAGAAGCATAAAGGTCATAGAGTCTATTCCTACTTTTATAAATACCCGGAGTGGCCCAATCAACAAATCCGACCCTATCTCTCACTGTGCATGTTTTAAGTTTGAATACTTCCCTGTGTTCCTTGTGTATGACATTCAAAAGTGTGGAAAATAATTCATTGGGGTCATCAGAACAAGATATATTAGATACTGCTAGTTCTACTCTACTTTGAAAATTCTTAATACGGTTCTCTGTTATTGGCCTGCAGGTATATTTTTCTACATTATTTCTATCATTATAGCTAAAATTAACACTTTGACCATAATGGTCTGATTGGAAATGCCTAATTACTGCTTTGCTGGTTGGAGTTTGACTACAGTAAATATTATCTAAACAGGTGGCAGATGTTTGGGTTACCCTAGTGGGGTCATTAAAAAGATGTTGTAAACTAAAGCACTTGAATAAATTAAGCAATCTGTCGGCAAGGGGATTTGATAAAATATCTATATTAAAGTCACCGCAAACAATGAGATCCTTCCTACAAGTAAATACTTTCAGCAAAACTTCTTCCATAGTACATTCAAAAGCAACCTGATCTGCGTCAGGAGGGCGGTATACACACACAACGATATGTCGCTCCAATTCCACACAAGAAAGTTCAATAGTCCTCTCAATAGAAAGTTTTACAATATCTTTTCTTTCTTTACATTTAAGACTATTTTTTACTAAAATCAGAGAGCCACCACGAATTGCAGCTTTTCTTTTATATGAACTTACAAAACAATAGTTATTATAAAAGGGAAGTAACTGATTCTTTACAATCCAGTGTTCTGTTATACACATAACATCTACATTTAAATGATTCATAAATAATTCTAATTCTAGGATTTTGCTGGGTAAGCCTTGTATATTCTGATGGACTATGTGAAATATGGCTTTTTGCTTTCCCATTGTCGTCGCGGTCAGTTTAAATTTGAGTTTACTGACACTGTAGCTTTAATGCCCTCATTAGTACTATTACTAACTACATGTACAGGCTCGTCAGGTAACTGCGTTATACTACTTATAACGGGATCAAAAATATTATATGCTAATAATTTAGCAATTATCTTTTTACATTGGTGGGTTAGGTCCACTGTGTCCCTAGTCAAAATAGTTTTACTAATAAAATTATTAGTATCAAAAAATAATACATCATTATGACGACATGTCATGTTGTAAATCAGCATGTTATTTTTAAATAAATTATCATTTTGTTTAAGTGTCAGTGACTTTGAGTAGGGGAACGAGCAAATAATAAGTTTCCCCAGTCCATTCTCTACCTTTCCTAAAAGTACTTCAACAAACCTAAGCAATTGTGACCGTTTTACACAAGTTTCACCTAGCTGAACTATTAAAGTGGTGCTTTGATTTAGGGAGTTATCTTTCTGTATATAATCGGTAATTCTATTTATATTAGAATGTGGATAACAATTATTTACTACATTTTGTACAAGAAGGTCACGCAGTTTTAGACCCATACCTGCACTTACCACTGTGTGTGCTACTTACCACTGTACTTAACCACAATTACTATAGTTAATAATTAATCGATCACTTCGTGTAAGGAGTCCACCGGCATGTAAGTATGGTCAGAAATCAGAAAGATCGAATTGGAGTTCAGAAAATTCGAATGGAATTTGATTTTGGAAAATTAGAGTAAGAATAACAAATTTTCAAAGTCCCATAACTTTTTTCCTGAGCTACTACAAACGAAAATAATTTCACTACAAACGTCTTCAAACGATTATCTACACGAATCGATCGAAAAACGATCGATTTTGATGTTTGAAAATTTGAGTATGATTTAACAAATTTTCAAAGTCCCATAACTTTTTTTCTGAGCTACTACAAACGAAAAGAATTTCACTACAAACGTCCATAAACGATTATCTACACGAATCAATCAAAAAACAATCGAATTTGACGTATGAAAATTTTAGTATGAATAATTTTCAAAGTCCCATAACTTTTTTTCTGAGCTACTACAAACGAAAAGAATTTCACTACAAACGTCTACAAACGATTATCTACACGAATCAATCAAAAAACAATCGATTTTGATGATTGAAAATTTGAGTATGATTTAACAAATTTTCAAAGTCCCATAACTTTTTTCTGAGCTACTACAAACGAAAAGAATTTCACTACAAACGTCTACAAACGATTATCTACACGAATCGATCGAAAAACAATCGATTTTGATGTTTGAAAATTTGAGTATGATTTAACAAATTTTCAAAGTCCCATAACTTTTTTTCTGAGCTACTACAAACGAAAATAATTTCACTACAAACGTCCACAAACGATTATCTACACGAATCAATCAAAAAACAATCGAATTTGACGTATGAAAATTTTAGTATGAATAATTTTCAAAGTCCCATAACTTTTTTTCTGAGCTACTACAAACGAAAAGAATTTCACTACAAACGTCCATAAACGATTATCTACACGAATCAATCAAAAAACAATCGAATTTGACGTATGAAAATTTTAGTATGAATAATTTTCAAAGTTCCATAACTTTTTTTCTGAGCTACTACAAACGAAAAGAATTTCACTACAAACGTCTACAAACGATTATCTACACGAATCAATCAAAAAACAATCGATTTTGATGATTGAAAATTTGAGTATGATTTAACAAATTTTCAAAGTCCCATAACTTTTTTTCTGAGCTACTACAAACGAAAAGAATTTCACTACAAACGTCCACAGACGATTATCTACATGAATCGATCGAAAAACAATCGATTTTGATGTTTGAAAATTTGAGTATGAAAAATTTTCAAAGTCCCATAACTTTTTTTCTGAGCTACTACAAACGAAAAGAATTTCACTACAAACGTCTACAAACGATTATCTACACGAATCAATCAAAAAACAATCGATTTTGATGATTGAAAATTTGAGTATGATTTAACAAATTTTCAAAGTCCCATAACTTTTTTTCTGAGCTACTACAAACGAAAAGAATTTCACTACAAACGTCCACAAACGATTATCTACACGAATCAATCAAAAAACAATCGAATTTGACGTATGAAAATTTTAGTATGAATAATTTTCAAAGTTCCATAACTTTTTTTCTGAGCTACTACAAACGAAAAGAATTTCACTACAAACGTCTACAAACGATTATCTACACGAATCGATCGAAAAACAATCGATTTTGACGTATGAAAATTTTAGTATGAATAATTTTCAAAGTTCCATAACTTTTTTTCTGAGCTACTACAAACGAAAAGAATTTCACTACAAACGTCTACAAACGATTATCTACACGAATCGATCGAAAAACAATCGATTTTGATGTTTGAAAATTTGAGTATGATTTAACAAATTTTCAAAGTCCCATAACTTTTTTTCTGAGCTACTACAAACGAAAAGAATTTCACTACAAACGTCCACAAACGATTATCTACACGAATCAATCAAAAAACAATCGAATTTGACGTATGAAAATTTTAGTATGAATAATTTTCAAAGTTCCATAACTTTTTTTCTGAGCTACTACAAACGAAAAGAATTTCACTACAAACGTCTACAAACGATTATCTACACGAATCGGTCGAAAAACAATCGATTTTGATGTTTGAAAATTTGAGTATGATTTAACAAATTTTCAAAGTCCCATAACTTTTTTTCTGAGCTACTTCAAACGAAAAGAATTTCACTACAAACGTCTACAAACGATTATCTACACGAATCGATCGAAAAACAATCGATTTTGATGTTTGAAAATTTGAGTATGATTTAACAAATTTTCAAAGTCCCATAACTTTTTTTCTTAGCTACTACAAACGAAAATAATTTCACTACAAACGTCCACAAACGATTATCTACACGAATCAATCAAAAAACAATCGAATTTGACGTATGAAAATTTTAGTATGAATAATTTTCAAAGTTCCATAACTTTTTTTCTGAGCTACTACAAACGAAAAGAATTTCACTACAAACGTCTACAAACGATTATCTACACGAATCGATCGAAAAACAATCGATTTTGATGTTTGAAAATTTGAGTATGATTTAACAAATTTTCAAAGTCCCATAACTTTTTTCCTGAGCTACTACAAACGAAAATAATTTCACTACAAACGTCTACAAACGATTATCTACACGAATCGATCGAAAAACAATCGATTTTGATGTTTGAAAATTTGAGTATGATTTAACAAATTTTCAAAGTCCCATAACTTTTTTTTTGAGCTACTACAAACGAAAATAATTTCACTACAAACGTCCACAAACGATTATCTACACGAATCAATCAAAAAACAATCGAATTTGACGTATGAAAATTTTAGTATGAATAATTTTCAAAGTTCCATAACTTTTTTTCTGAGCTACTACAAACGAAAAGAATTTCACTACAAACGTCTACAAACGATTATCTACACGAATCAATCAAAAAACAATCGATTTTGATGATTGAAAATTTGAGTATGATTTAACAAATTTTCAAAGTTCCATAACTTTTTTTCTGAGCTACTACAAACGAAAAGAATTTCACTACAAACGTCTACAAACGATTATCTACACGAATCGATCGAAAAACAATCGATTTTGATGTTTGAAAATTTGAGTATGATTTAACAAATTTTCAAAGTCCCATAACTTTTTTTCTGAGCTACTACAAACGAAAATAATTTCACTACAATCAACTACAAACGATTATCTATACGAATCAATCAAAAAACATTTGATTTTCTAAAGTCGGGGGCTGAGTTTTTTTTCAAAATTTTCAAAGTCCCGTAACTTTTTTTTTGAGCTACTACAAACCAGGTTGCTTTTGCAGGTTGCTTTTGAATGTACTATGGAAGAAGTTTTGCTGAAAGTATTTACTTGTAGGAAGGATCTCATTGTTTGCGGTGACTTTAATATAGATATTTTATCAAATCCCCTTGCCGACAGATTGCTTAATTTATTCAAGTGCTTTAGTTTACAACATCTTTTTAATGACCCCACTAGGGTAACCCAAACATCTGCCACCTGTTTAGATAATATTTACTGTAGTCAAACTCCAACCAGCAAAGCAGTAATTAGGCATTTCCAATCAGACCATTATGGTCAAAGTGTTAATTTTAGCTATAATGATAGAAATAATGTAGAAAAATATACCTGCAGGCCAATAACAGAGAACCGTATTAAGAATTTTCAAAGTAGAGTAGAACTAGCAGTATCTAATATATCTTGTTCTGATGACCCCAATGAATTATTTTCCACACTTTTGAATGTCATACACAAGGAACACAGTGAAGTATTCAAACTTAAAACATGCACAGTGAGAGATAGGGTCGGATTTGTTGATTGGGCCACTCCGGGTATTTATAAAAGTAGGAATAGACTCTATGACCTTTATGCTTCTAGAGAAACTATGTTACATGATCCTGCGTTTCTATTGTATGTAACCAACTATTCTAAAACATTTAAGAAAGTCTGCAACACAGCCAAATGCCTGTTTTTAAAGAATGTTATAATAAAATCATCTAATAAAGTAAAAGCAACATGGAGACTAATAAATAACGAAACAGGTAAATCAAAGCCACGTTATAAAGAAATAAGGTTAAAAATTAATAATTCAATTCTTATACATGAAAAAGATATTGCCAATGCTTTTGATGCATTCTTTTCTGCTATTCCTAAAGTTGTTACCCAGTCTCTAAACTCCTCAGCATCAATGGCTGTTAAATTTTTAGAATCTTCAGTTGCTAGATGTAATGAGAGTTTTATCTTTAGTTATGTAAATGCTAATTATGTAGTGAAAACCTTTAAGTCAATTAACATTAAAAATACTGAGGATCTCTGGGGTATATCCACCAAAGTATTAAGTTCAATTATTAAGGAAATGGCTCCTTGTTTGGCCTATATTTTCAATAGCTGTGTCGACGCAGGAATTTTTCCTGATCTCATGAAATATAGTAAGCTGGTTCCTCTTTATAAATCTGGTAGCCACACTGATCCGGCCAACTACAGACCTATTTCAATACTTCCTGCTATGAGTAAAATTTTTGAAAAAATTATTCTCATCCAGTTGACTTCTCACTTCAACCTTAATAGGTTATTCCATGAAAACCAATTCGGCTTCACCAAGGGTAGATCAACAACCGATGCTGGTTCAGTTCTGTTAAGGCATATATTGGAGGCCTGGGATAAAGCCAAAAACGCTATTGGTGTATTCTGTGACCTTTCTAAGGCTTTTGACTGTGTGGATCACAGTACATTAATTGAGAAACTTAAACATTATGGAATTAAGAAAAAGGCACTGGATCTTATGAAATCATATTTATCTGATAGAGTTCAAAAAGTAGAAGTTGGTAAAGAAAGATCTACGGGCTCAAATATTGAATTAGGCGTACCTCAAGGTTCAATATTAGGTCCCTTTTTATTTTTAGTTTATGTAAATGATCTTCCCTTTCTAGCAAAAGATCTTTGTGATATAGTCTTATTTGCTGATGATACTTCACTAATTTTTAAAGTAGACAGAAATAAATATAATTTTGACGATGTAAATAATTCGCTGTCACAAATACTAAATTGGTTTACCGCCAATAACCTGTTACTTAATGCTAAAAAAACAAAATGTATAAAATTCATGTTACCAAATGTTAGAGAACTCCCAACTCAAATCACGTTAAATAATGAGATTGTTCACTTCGTAGACTCTACTGTATTCTTGGGGTTGCATATTGATTCATCTCTTCAATGGCAACCGCAAATTGATGCTCTCGCGGGTAGGCTTAGTTCAGCAGCATATGCAGTGAGAACAATTAGATATCTCACTGATCAGGACACAGCTAGGTTAGTTTATTATAGTTACTTCCATAGTATTATGTCTTATGGTATTTTGCTGTGGGGACAGGCAGCTGATATTCAGACTATCTTTGTTCTTCAAAAAAGGGCGGTGCGTGCAATTTATAAATTAAAGCCACGTGACTCATTGAGGGAATTATTTAAAGAAATAAATATTTTAACTGTAATTTCGCAATATATTTATGAAAATTTAATGTATACACACAAAAACAAGAGTAACTTTTTGAAAAATTGTGATGTTCACAATAGAAATACACGAAACAAGAACAAATTACACATTCCTTCATTTAGATTACGAAAACTGGGGAAATCATTTATGGGTAATTGTGTGCGCTTCTATAATAAGCTTCCATCTGAAGCAACTGAACTTTCTATTCGTAGATTTAAACAGTACATAAAACTAAATCTTATCAAGAAGGCATATTACTCCATAAATGATTACATCAATGACGTTAGTGCTTGGCCAGATGTCGCTCAGTTCCACATCGACAATAGTATGTAATTATTTATAAGGCAAACATGTATTAGACACATAAGTTTTACACATGCTAGTGGTTTCTATTTCGCCTCTTCCACTAGTGGACAAAAAATTGAGGCGAATTAAATTTGACTTGTCTAAGTGCTTATTTTGTAAGCCTAAAGAAATAAAGATATTGAATTTTGAATTTTGAATTTTTAAACGAAAAAAATTTCACTACAATCAACTACAAACGATTATCTATACGAATCAATCATTAAACATTCGATTTTCTAAAGTCGGGTGCCAAGTTCACATAGCTGATGTTTATCCGTAATTGCTTTGATATTGAAATAATGATACGTTCTTAGTGGGTTATATTAGAGTCCAGTCACTGTATCTCCATTGTCGGCTGATTTTTTTCAAATTTGTTCAGTTTTTTCATCGATCATGTTTTTATGTGTTTGTTATTGAACCAAGCAATATCGATAAATAGCATAATATTGGAACTAAAATTAAGTTCATATTCTCATATTAATCAGTCAAATCAAAAGATAAGTTTAAAGTTCCCGTCCATGTACGTACATTCAAAATCACATATTTTAAGCTCATTAGGTACTCTGCAGCTACCATGACCCCTATTGATACATAGTACTGCGTATTCAAATGATTTACATCATAATTCTAAGTCTAAGCCAATACCTTTTCATCATCCCAAGACTTATTATAAGCCGTTGGCTTACGATGATGCCTCTTTGCATACGTAATGTGTTCTTTCAAGCACCGGTACATGCCTTTTATGGTGGGACACGTAGATCTTATATCCTTGGGTGTGATAAGTAACTGATTTGATGTGTCTAGTTGAAGCGAAAGATTTTGTTTTGACACTGGTCTCTTAATAGTTGCCTTTACTGTAAGTTTGGTAAGTAAATAGATTGATGAAAATGGACGCAATCAAATAAATATACCCGAATATTTCAGCAGATTTTTGAAAGAAATATAGTTCCTTCTAATGTGGTATTTACAGAAATTCTTAACAAACTAGAGGATTTAACTTTCACCCTTTACTAGAACCTTTGCACGAGCGTTCATATTATGCCCTACTTTTACGACAATTGAATTAGAGGTAGTATTCCGGCTTAACTAAATTTACCCGTTACATTTTGTAGCAGTTTGAAATTCTGGATAAAACATTACACGGCTAATAAAATAAAGTTGGTTTTCAAATTACCAAGGTATTTGCAATAGACAAGTTTAATTAAATATTGAGATGTTTTCAGTAGGAAAATTCGCGTAATATTTGTAGGTATACTTCGATCTAACGTCTTTGAGGTATTTCTTGGTAGCTTATGAGAAAATTAAGGTCGCTTACATAAACGGAATAAAACGAAATACCCTAAGTATAATCGACGTAGATTGCCAAAATTTCTACTTTAATGTTCACTCATTATACAATTCTGGAAGCTTAAATATTACAGAAGAGCAAAAAGGGTAAAATAGACCTTGGAATAAAGAACGTTGACGAATAATATTTTGTATTCTAGAATTGAGTACATGTGGTGATTCAAACTAAGAATAGAGCATAAAAGAGATCAGAATATCCATCGGTACTTATAGCAACACGACACATATCCCGAGAGCTCTTCAAAACGCAATAGCCTTTTGTGTTCGCATCGCTGGCTGCCTCAATGTAGTCGTGTTTCCTCCTACCTACGACTAGATGGTTCGAGTAGCACAAATAACTAGCTTGATATACCAGACGTGGAAAGAAAAGGAAGGTTTTGCAATAAGAGAGAACAGTTTTTCATATCTATACGAATAGAAACTTATAATAGGCATAAGCTACAGATTTTTAAAAGTAAACTAGTGAACTTAACGAAGACAATTTTTTACAGGATCGGCTATTTATTATGTTTTTGACTTTTTATGCATGATATGTAGTTATAAAAATACAAGTACACGAGTCCATTGTGCAAGTACAATAACAAATGATTGTACCTACGATATGCAGATACTTTTTACTCCATCAGTTTCGGGTGTTTTCTATGTAAAATAATATATATATATATATATACATAAACAATATAAATATTTTATTAGGCATCACTTGTCCAATAGTACCCATAACTCAAACTCTAGTAATCTACTTATGTATGTAGCTTGAAGCTAAATGTTGATTAAAGTCCAGCATTTTTTATTCTAATACATAGTATATTACGTACGTACTGTGTTTTGATGCCATATATGGCGCTCATTAGGAGAGGCCTATGTCCAGCAGTGGACTATTATAGGCTGGTGATGATGATGATGATGATGACTGTGTTTTGATCGTTCAAAGGTCTATGGGAGTCATTGAAGAGCCGATAGCTCTCATCTTTTGACGGAAGGGCGTGAATAGATTCCAAGTGGCTTCAACACGGATGAGAGAAAGGTATTGAGTTTGTTGAGGCGGATTACGTGGAAGCTTTTGTAGTTTACGTTATTAGCGACTGTTCGTAGGCAGGTATATCGAGCTAGATAGTGGGTTAGGTTTTAGAATTCCAAGAATACTTCCTTGTAAACAGTAGTACATACAGCGTGGTAATGCAGCCAGTGTCTTGGGGACGCTTCCGACTGGTATTGACATGGATCAATTGAGCTACCTTTAGACTGTTTGCAACCGTCTGCAGTTAGCTCAATGGTTTCAATTGTAAATACTAGTTGTAATTTTTCTATTCCTTGCTTGTAATTTTCGTTGTTAATAAAGATGTTACTTTTAACAGTAGTTAATCTCAAATAAATTATTTCATTTATTTTATAGACATTATTCGCGACTTATTGTGACGCGTTTGTTTCCGGATAAATTCTGATGTACTATCTTTATTATACACACACAAAGAATTCGTTTTCATCTAGATTCTAGAGGTTTGGATAGTCCATGGGATTACTCTCATAACTTCAAGCCATACCAAGTTCCAAAAAAAATCATAGTAAATCTTTCTACACCTGGGAATGTCAAATATCACTGAGTGCAATATTAAATTATAAAAGAAGTGTTTAAAAAATACAAAGGTATTTGTGCAGAACGAACCCCACTATGGTTAGGTAGGTATACATACATCCCTCTTCATGTGACGAGCATTCATACTCCATACAACAGATCCAAGGTCGGGATGATATTGACGATTCAGATAACGTCGGATGGGACGACGCCGGTGACAGGTCTTCCGGGAAACCGACGTTTTGTGCTGCCATGGCGACTGTCAGGGAAACCGGTTACTCATTACGTCAGGTTTCAGTTATGAGTTCTTGATAAATATATCAAATGGTAAAGGTCTAATACGGTATAAATCGTACAGGATATCAGAACATTTATATGAAGTCCCCCACCGCATCTGGCTGTCCGAATGCGATTTACTCGAAAACTCCAAAACGTTTTCACTAAAGTTTAGGTGTAAAATTCAGTAGGGTTTGGTGAAAATTTTCTGAATTATCACGATGATGATTATTGAAGATATCGCGAAAATTTGACGACCTCGAAGATGCGGCGAGCGAAGGTCCTATATGATAAGACCTACGTTGAAGAAGACTGCGGGTTCAATTCCCACCTTAAGCGAAATCGAGAAAACCTGCCTTCTGCCCCGAGACAATCTGAAGACAGAGTAGTGTGGAAGCGGTTTATCAGCATCTCCGTGAATGAAGAATAGGTACAATAGAGAAGAAGTCTTGCTTAGTCCAAATCCAATCTGAGCGGAACAGCATGAGATAACGTCTACTTAATCTCATTCTAAGTCTTCGCTATACGTGCGAAGCCCGGGCGGGTTGCTAATATAGCTAGTTGCTATAAGCTTTACGTGACCCCGTTGCGATCTCTAAGTAATATCCATAAATCAAATTATTATGTCCATTTGACCCTGCCACTTCTACCGGATTACTTGAGAGACATGAATCTCTGGGCGCATGACAGTAACATCATTATCCAATTCAGTTCGCGAAACTGCCGAATTCGTCCGTTGACAAGTCTGCAGGATGTTTCCATTCATGTGACGTGCTATGTCATTGTTCGGTCTGGGATATGAATGCTGTGATTATGACAACAGCTATTCCAATAGCTGTTATTTTTCGATTTTCTAATGTATCGCTCCAACCAATACGTTGGGTAGATAAAGATTCTTATTTATTACTCATGTTACCTACATTTTGAGAAAAACCGTTTCCCAGTTGAGGCACTTTCAGATTATAGGAATCTGAAAGTGCCTCAACTGGGAAACGGTTTTTCTATCTTTGACTTGGCTCAATTGCTACACGTCCCAGTAACACCCAAAATTTACTTGTTAAGTTCCCTGGGATTAAAGAAAACTTACTTCGCCTGTAAAACAGACTTATAACAAAGTCTTATAAAAGTTCCTGAACTTTCAAAGAATGTTTTGTTGAATTTCCAACAATGGAACGGAAAACGGGCCTACGAGCAGTTTAGACCAAACCCTAACACGCTCCTCCTGATCTCAGTTAAAACGATGGGCTGGAGGACAATTTCTGAATCGCCTCGAGACGCTTTCGCTGGACAGATGTCACAATTTGACACAAGTAGCTGAAATCCAAGTATAGTGAGCGCTCGAATTGTTCAAAAATCAAGCTCCTGAATGAGAGAGCTGTTTGCATCAAATCGTATACGACTTTTGATCTGATTGATAAACAATCGAGGTGAAGAGAATCAGCTTAAGTAATCTATAGGAATCAGTTTAAGTAATCTATATATATAAAAAAATGATTTAATTTTGTTTAAAAGTTTACTATAGAATTGATAACAATTCAGTTTAATATTTGACTTGTGTAAGACCCTATTATGTTTCTGAAGATTGTAATCATCAATAAATAAATCATTATTGATGTTTGTTTCTTAGCTTCATTAATCTGAACCTGGTGAAATTGGCCCTTAAACCTTCCGATTAAGAAATCAGAGGCATTAAATTATATAAGCTCTTCAGTTAGAACCTTTGTCGCGCAGAATAAAGGAAAAGGAATCTCGAGACAATTACGTGACGTTAGTCACCTTGTTACCTTTTGATTGTGCTCGTGTAACTTTGAAATTACTTTGCTGAAAACTGCGAATTCTATGTTTTACTGTTTTGACATTTAAAGTCCATGAAATAAAAACATTTGAAACTTTATTATGTTTAGCTTCTAGGCGCTGTTTCGTATGTATCTTCTGTGTTATTTAATGATATTTTTTATACTTATTATGTATAACTTTGCATAATATGAAAAGTTATACATAAGATAATCATGTTGTGCGCTGATCATAGCATAAATCAACGTTTTCCGCTTTCTGTCCCTATATGTATGCTTAGATCTTCAAAACTACGCAACGGATTTGGATGCGGTTTTTTTAATAGAAAGAGTGACTCTATAAACAACCTTGCGATTCCGTGGCGGGTTTCTTGTTTATTCATAAATGTTTGAATTTTCATTTATATTTACACCTTTCAGTGTACTTGACCCACATCTACATGTTCCAAGAATACAAGTCGTTTTCTTTTCCATTTGCTCCTAGCATATTCTCTACTAATTTTTCTATATTCCCTAGTCCTGAAGAAACCTATTACCCCGTACAATATTGCATTTTAGTACGCGATTGACCATCGGCACAATTGCTAAACAGAGCGTAAAGACCGGGTCTGCCGTCCTACACTGTCATATTGGTTCACACTGTAATATGAACTATGATTGGTGGCAATAAAGTTATTATCCCTGTATCACGGACCTTGTGTACTATAATCTGCAGCATATAAAAGGTTGCAGCTTTTGTGATTCTGACTTTGATCAGTTTTAATAAAATTCAAATCAGTTAGGCACGTTAGCTTCTCTATTCTAAAACATATAGGACTGACTGCTGGTTGGGAATTTTGATTTTGAACTGCGATAACTTTAATCGTTCATTGTTACAATCGACATTGACCTAGCGTTATTGCCATTTTGAACTCTAATCACAGTCACAAAGGTTATCAATTTATTTACCAAGTTGCTTCCGCTCTAGCTAAATCCTCAGGGGTTTTTCAATCCTGAACTATAGTCTCTGACAAGAGTTACAGCCTCTGAAGACTTATGTATAGAAATAGCAATTAGATTACCCACACTCGATTCTGAACTGTGCTCAGTTAAGATAAACTTGCAATCCCTTCAGCGCACTAAAAGTTCTACAACTACCCGCAGTTTAAATAAATAGGTCTGGGCACTGCTGAGCGTGTAAAGTAAACATACATTGAAACTCACACTCTATTACATTGTAAATATAGCGGAGTTTCACTTGAAGCAAACAAAAGTTATTAATTCTGTCGCCAGATACTTAATATTAGCTGTAATATATATTAAAGTGTAATTCTGGTAGCTTTATGCTTGAGATAACTAGGGTTGGGGCCTTGATATTAAGCTAGAAGTACTTATTAAAATTATAATCCTTGTGCGCCAACATTAGTATGGACTATTCTATTAGATAATTTGATTCTATTTTTTTGGGTTACGCGTCGCATCGACTACATCTTCTATAATATAAAAATGAATCGCAAAATGTGTTGGTAAGCGCATAACTCAACAACGCCTGGACCAATTTGGCCAAATCTTTTTTTAAAATGTTCGTTGAAGTTCAAGGATGGTTTTTACGGCGAGAAAAATATGATATTTGACAAATAAATAAATTTCCCCGCGGGCGACGCTGCGGGGCGCAGCTAGTAGGTTATAGAAATTATTAGTATTTCGCGTAGATAACGACGGAAGCAAACAACATGATTCTAAGACTGTTAGACTTGGGTCTTCCAGTTAACTGAAAAACTACTGAAAATAATAATTGGAAGTACACGAAGTGTACCTACTCCCAATTCTAAACTAACGAAGCAAACTCAATAGCATGCCGTATCTTTTCTTTTTTGTGGCCAACACACGCTGGTCGCAATTTAGTGCGACTGTCAGTGGAAAATACGATTCCAACTGCAGGCGTAACCACGGTAATAAATGTTTGTTTAAAACTGTGGAAGTTTTTAGTATTGTTGCTGTAGTAAGGAGTAACATAAATTTATGATCAACATTTCCGCCAAGCTAGCACGGTGTTGTATGTTATCGTAAAATACTTTTGTTTCAGCGAATCTGATGATGATCAAGAATTTATTTTACACCAACGCAGAGTAAAAATTTAAGCAATTTGGTATAAGCTTAGGAGGTACTTGATCAATCAGACAGTTCAAACTTATCTTCATCACACATCTGCTGAACATATCTCCTCAAAACAAGGAGATTTTGCAATAACCACGTTGGAAGGGGATTGGTGTGAGACAAAATATGTTGGTCAATTCTTCAAAAGTTAGTACGGCCCTTTTTCTCTGAATACAAAACCTACGTTACCTTTTTATATACCATATACAATACCTACTGTAGCTGACTCAGTAGGAAAACCTTTCATCTTGTCTCCATTAACGCCATTCGTAATTTTTTCATCATCACGCTCGACCGGCGTCCTCAGAATCGAGGCCAGTCAGTTTCCTTGATGAATGTCATTACTCAATTCACTTCCTACGAATGTTGGAATTGCTTCTGGAGCTGTTCTAGTCTTCAAGTTTTCTAGATTTGTATGATCTACTGATCTAGATAGAAACATTGAATTGCGTGTTATATTTTTGTCGCTTGATAGGTTTGAATATACTCTATTTCTGCATGATGTCAAAACACAAACAGATATACTGTTTTGTTGTGATTTCATCGAAATAATATATGTATATTATTATTTGGTTATTAGGTCATCGGGAAAAACCCACTAACATCGCTCTCGCAAATATCTGTACGCACTTATCTGACCCAAAGCATTAAAATTTCGCATTTTCATACAGATACAAAAGGTTTCAGACCGTTTTGCTCGAAGGCCCTTTACTTTTATTGCTGCATAGACAAGCGATTGACCGCAATTCACATTCAGCTAATGGGAAGGGTAAGTGGTGGAATGAGGAAAAGACGTACAAAGACGATATGAATTAGCAAGGGCGAAGCCTACTCCGTAGATAATAGGAATTATAGAGAGGAAAATAAAGAAATGTAAGCATTCGTATATAAGATCACTAAGTAATAAATTCGAATATAAGAACACAAGAAAGATTTATTATTATTAAGTTGCAGTTAAAATACGTGCAATACAAAAAAGGTGTAGGTTGGCTCAGAAAAAAATAAAACACGCATATCGCTCACATTAACGGATATAATCAGTCACGCACAACGCAGCAAGAATCTTAATAACAAAACAAACCGTGAACTAAGGCATTCTCTAACCAGGAAACGTTAAATTAGTTAAGAAACACTAAAATTACGAGTAGGCGAATTTAGTCAATGCAAACGTTGTAAAGGTGTGTGATATTAATTTAAAAATAGAAAATGTATTATACACAACGGTGAAAATAGACAACCTTGACTGTAAGCGTGCTACTAAAACTTTTCCAGAATATATCATATAAAAATTTACGAGGAGACATTTGAAAAGTTTCAGCTGTTGAAAAATCAAACGAGTGTTTCTTAACTTGTATCAATAATCAAAACTATGTACTCCTACATATCTACGGACATCGACTACTGCATGTTTATCAAATATTAGAAATGATACTAGTGTATTAAAATCCCCAAACAAATCTTTAAGAGAGGTACAAAGTACAATAGAAAATTTGAAAACATCTTCTGTAACAATGTTCCCTTAAGCAAGCAAGGTTGAAAACATAAAACTTGATCATAATCCATAATTGAAATTTAATTTGTATCCTGCAGCTTTTAAAAACTATTGATTAAGTCTAGACATGTAGCTAGAATGTCAGCAGGTCTGACATTGGGAAATTGCCGACGCCGGTATTATAGACTTTATGAAATTAGCAGAGCCGAACGATCGTGAATGTGATTACACGGCGAAATTGATAAACCCTTTTACAGATTGGATTCAACCCCATTTGCAAGATTTTGAATATCAAGGGTTAAATGAACGGTTTTAAATAGCTAGCCTGGTTAGGTACTACATTGGATGACTTAAAAGAAGTCGTTCATAAATGGCAGTCAAATGTCTTATGCACGAGAATCACCAATATTTTATGATATTAAATTGAGAGATCATCAATTAATTTTCATAAAATATTTTTCTTCTCATATAGCATTTTAGGATGTTCAATACTCTCACTTTTATTAGATCTTACGCCTACATAGCAGCGTTGATGGTTACTCTCATCAGTTACTAGTGTATTTGCCATAGAGACGTCACTAACAGGACCTTTAACTCCAAGGACGTTTCCATCACCCCTCTTTACTCCTTATCTCGCATGTTCCAGAATGTTTTGTGTTCCTCTCCATTCAACTCTCGTGTATTGTCTGTTTATCATGTCGCAACATTTTGCTGTCCATTGTGTTAATAATATCCTACAATGAGCCCTGTTTGATATTGTTACTACCTTCTAGTACATTTAGTGTGTTTATATAGTATAAAAAAGAATAGGAAAAAGATTATGTTCAATTATCTGTTTATAGAAATCCTTCAAGACATCCTTAGATCCTCCCTTAGATCCTTCAAGCCATCCCTGAGTTAGGCATCCATTCTGGCATACATTCCAATTTAGCTGGGTTTAAATGCGAAGAAGATATCTGCCAATCAGGCCTTGTCTTGAGCGTGTTAGTGTCTGAAGATATTAGAGCTTGGAGTGTAATTATTATACGCATCTTTAATTCGAAATGGATATTGTTGATCCGTCTGGGGTGGAATATACATACTCTCGCATAAATTGCTCACGATCATTGATTAAATTACTAAAGGAGAATATTTTAGAGCAGTCCTTCATAGAGTTATGAGAAGGGTGTCGGATGCGCCGATAAATTAATATTTATGTGTCCGGTGCTCAAGGTGTTATTGTAGCTTGAGTGTTGGTTATAAGTGCATCTAGGTGTGCCGAGAAAACACCCTTCATCCACACTCCTTAAACAGCTCATATTGGCTACCGATATACTGAGTGTTGATTACTTATGTCCGTTTCAAACGCAGACTGCCAACTGTAATGTATGTTAAGAATTTAACATTTTGATAAGGGATGCCTGCAGAAATCAAAGAAATATACATTGCATGAATCTTCTAGAGCTTTTTTCATAGTGGTCTCACGAGGCCACAATGAAACAAGCTCCAGAAGACATCTATCTACCGCTAACTAAACAAAGATATTTAACAACCTTACCAAAGAACTAAAATTCACCCATCAATGATTGCCTATGCCAGCAGTACTGGTGATGTCACCCAATTCCACGACACGAATAACTGAGCTATTAACGAAGTTCAATTACACAAGCTAAATGGAAGTCTTTACTTCAATAGTGCGTACAACAAGTACAATGAAACCTACATAATTGTTAGGATGATAAAAATATTACTGTAGGTACCTATCCGCTTTATGATCTACCTTCGAAGTTGAATATAATACAGACATTATTACAGATACGTTGTTTGTGTGATTAACACAATAAATCAGTAAAATAATACCTGGGACATAACACGGATCTAAAGAATCAGCAGATTTTTTTGCCAAATATACAATCACTACTTTGCATTCAAGAACTGAAAAAGACCTAAATCCGATAAAGGTAAAAAGGATTCAATAGTACTCCAAACTACGCAGTTAGGGTCGCGTTGAGAGGAATTCAATTTGACTCGACGGGGAAACCGTTGTTTACGCGTTCGTTGTTGGTTGTAGCCCCGAGGGTAGCATCGCTGGGTGAAATAAGAAGTGGGATAAAAAGGTCCTTAGGTGATATTGATGACGAAAACCGTAAATAACTTACTTCACCTTAACTTTTCGGAGAAATTCCAACTTCCAACATCAAAATAGATCAAGTGACATCGGAAGGCACTATGGCATTTTATCTCAGCCGGATTCAGTGTCTGTATGGTATAAACTTATTCTACGTATTGCTTTTACTTCACAAAATTGGAGAAATTCGGGTTATCCTCTTCCAAAGTAGATTGACAACATTGTCAAAACTTGGATACGAAAAGCACAATACAGAGAATGCTGGCAAAGTGCTATAATATTTATTTCCAGCGTATAACATATTTTAATCTGTGATAATATATTGTTATTTTTAAGGTACATTTAGTTTCAAAGACGTATCTATATTCCTAAGTTTTGTCTTTATGCGCAATTTTTTTTTTCTTACATATGTTAATAGTAACCAGGATTTGAACGATAATTGCGAGTTTTTCCGAACGAAGCTTTAAATTAAATCATCATCTCCTAAGTATAACGTAAAGACCCTAAGTCATCATCATCATCTAGAATGACTTTTATTATTACCTATTCCTTTTATTTCTATTCTCATGTTAGTGACGTAATTGTCTTTACGAAAAATAAAGTTCTTCAAACATGAAAATACGTAAAATGTGGTGCTATGGAAGATGTAAAATGCATCCTACATTTTACCATCCAACATAAAAGTTGCATCAAAACGATTCGCTGGCTGAACTTTTCTCATCAAGTCCAATGGTAAACAGTGTACCAGTGTACCTCTAGATAGAACATAAACATCTACAGTTTATGGTGGGTACGTGCACCTGCTTTTACTGAAACAGGATTGGAAATAAGGAAAGCTGCAAGTTGTTTACTTTAAACGTTATCCCGATTGTTTTGTAGATTGATTTAATAGTGAGTTAGTGAATGTTCGGTATTTTCTTTTCCTAGGTTTTCTCAGGGAGGGTTTTTTTTCTTTTTAATTGAGATTAATTTTGTTATTGTCTTTTAAATTCATGCTCGGTACTATAATGCTAGGAATTTTTGTAAACAAAGTGGCTTCAAAAGCAAAAGTTGTTTGAAAAAATATTTTAAGACACTAGTACCATCGGACCACAGAAGCTCCAAATAATTGTTAGTTTGGAAAGCTTTTATTCGTCTCTCGTTCGTTTTCAACCTCAAATTTAAACTTTTTCTGTTCTTATCACTATCATTATTTCTTAGTTTTCATTCATCAATGTCTTCGAGACATAAAATATCTAGAATTCTTAAATCGAGTGTTTAGTTAGCGTAGGTTGAATTACCAATGCAAGCTATGCAAATGCAGACTTATTTTAGAAACATTCATCCAAACATTATGGTGCTGCTATGATGATATATCTATCTCGTCCTAATTACTCAACCACCCTCAGTAACTTTTCCCTAAACTATGTTAATTGACCTCCAATACGTAAGTATTATACTTTTTCACTGACCTCTAGTCCCTGGGGCAAGTTTTTCTACTAAAATAGAACATTCTCATACGATCTGAAAGATTGGTGATCGATTAATTTGGTCTGACATTGAAGGATTGTAGGTGGCTGAGACTGGCATCAACTTATTATACGATACATCGCGATTGCGAATCACAATGAGCAAATCTCCACACGTAAATACATTCGAATATTCCTTCAACTAAAAACACATTTTATCTCCATCCAATCCCTTTTAGGGCTATTCTCAAAACCATTTGGAAATTTAACAGCGATATCGGGTTTTAGGACATGTATTTATTCAAGCGAAAATATCCTTACATCCCTTCCGTAACAATCCACTGTGAAGGTGTTCAGGTTTCTTTTCACGAATATTGTGAGCATTCCATTCCAGTGTGAAATGGAATGTTAAAAGCTAAAACACATAGTCTCATATGATACAGAAGGCTGTACAAGTGCTAAATTGCTTACTAGTAGGTTTAAGTGTTGTAACAGTCTAATGATTCGATACTTGTACTGCATCCGTAAAACCTTTGTGACACGTAGAATCCATGTTCAAACAATCTATCTCCCTTCAACCCAGCAGTTGGAAAAAGACAGTGTTAGATGCTATGCAAATAGTCTGAACAGAGGTGCTTGGAGGATGCTTTAGTTCGCTAACGATGAGGGGATGACGTGAATTTGCACTTGTAAACTCGTCTGGGACATAGTTGATGGCATTGATAATGAACTAGGGGAGACTAGACTAGGGTAGGTTTATTGTGCCCACGTCGCCTTTCAGCTCTTTGTAAAGCTGAATGCAACTCGGATGTTTCCGGAATGTGTAGGCGCGTTTGTTATTGTAGTGGCATTGAAAAAGTTGCGTTTTTATAAAACGACTGTCGGGGTATGATTAAATTCCGGCCTTACATACCCACGGCTTCTATCACTGATCAGGAGAAGGTCTATTCTATACCCATTTAGAGTTAGAAGACAGTGGTGATGATAAAGGCTCTACATAACACGTTTTACCAAGCTTTTCTGGGAGCCAGATTTATTCAACTGACAGAATAGTCAAGATTTTATTCCCCCAGGCTCAGATTTACCAAATCATGGTGAAATCAGCAAAACGCATGCAATTCTGCAACGTTGTTCGAACCCTGTGATCTTTGACTAATAATCAACCGGCATTTCCTTGCGGCCTCAAAAGCGCTTCCAGCCTGTAATTACGCTTGTATCTACACTTCGACGGTTTTATTGAAAACAATTTTATTGTGAACTAGCAGTACCCTAGGATTTCGTCCGCGTAGATTCAGGGCTTTTATTTTGTTTGTAAATATTATCTGATTAGAGATAAGATAAGAACTACCGAGAGGCCTGTGATTACTCTACAGAGGTCGATAAGTGTTTGCTATTAGATATTATACAATTTGATTCCAGAAATACGAGGAAGATACAATTTTGGTTGACATTGCTACATAACAAAGGCCACAACCACAAACAAGACCAACTGCTCCAAGCCGAAGCAATAAAAAAACCATCGTGAAAGTTTGTCTAGGACTAAATTTTTAAGCAACTTTTAACAAAGTCTTTTATGTGTTTACGAGTTATTTCAATCTTAAACAGTTACCTTACTAGAAACAGAGTAGGAGGTCGGCAGACAATGTTGCTGAGGAAAAGGTAATGACAACATTCTGCTAATAAATAACAACGATATCCGTTTCCGTTCGATCGATATGAAGGATAATAATGCTCTTTGTAAAATGCAAATATGCGTTACAATGAAGACAGTTTATCATACGTTTCTGACATACATAATCAGATCTTGCATAATAAGCCTTGATCTTGAATGTCCGAAATAGTCTTACATAAAAATTAAGACTGTCCATACCTACTGTGTTGAAGCAGTAAATGTTTACAAGATTCCAAAATAAATAAAACTCGAAATAAAGTTACAGTTCTCTTCAAAGGCATTCATAAAATTTCACTCGGCTACAAAGAGTTTTGCAAATATGACGGCGAATTATTTGAATTTCATTATTCAAAAGTTGTGAAATTCTCGTGATACTTGAAATGTTTTGTGGTCATGAAAATGAAGAGTTGAATCTGCTCAGATTTATTCATGGAGAAATCTGATACGTCTGTAAAAGTTAGATAGAGCAGACAACAAAAGGTATACCGAACATAAAGGCTTTTCCAGCTGAGGTATAAGAGAATTATCAAACAATGCAATAATTGCAAAGATTAATCTGTACTATATACAGGTAATTTATCATGGCAAGAAGTTGATAACACGGTTTAATATTTCTCGACATACATGATGAAGACATGATTTCAAACGATATTACTGCAACAAGATGTAATGTTGTAAATACACATGACAAATTAAGGATGTGAGTTATTAAAAAGTTGCGAGAAAGGACGTCACATTACCGTGAAGTTGTATCAAGTACTTCTCTGAACCAGTTGTGGGTTACTTCACCGTTATCGTGTCGCCAGCTATAGGGCATTTGGAAGATGAACTTCTGCGAAGTGTGAGTGAAGAATACAAAGTGATGATTTTGACAGACCGAGAATTATAGCAACTTCAAAATATATGGAAACTAGCGACCCGCCTCGGCTTCGCACGGTTGTATTATAAGTATGTAATCCTTCCTCTTGAATCTCTCTATCTATTAAAAAAACCGCATCAAAATCCGTTGCGTAGTTTTAAAGATTTAAGCATTCAAAGGGACATAAGGACATAGGGACAGAAAAAGCGACTTTGTTTTATACTATGTAGTGATAAGTTGTCCGAAGAACTTGTTAAGTCAAGTCATCAAGATTTTTTAGTCGAGTCTTTAATGATAATTAATGGGTCTTTGATGATAATTAATTGATATCATATTTCATTCTTGCAATAGCAAGCAGATCATTATTTACCTACAGTTACAGTAACTTAATGGATTGAGACATCTTCTGCATGCACATTGCTCAAATAATTCTGGAATATGACTACATCAAACGAGATAGATAGTTAAACGTTTCATGTATTATTGGTACCATCAACTAGTTATGTTGTTACATAGGTATGTAGGCAAACCACGCTATGGTTATAATCACCAGTTACAAGCAAGGTTCTGAGAATCGCATATTTGCCTCTCACTCTGAATACAATCACGTTTACAAATAAACACAGATTTAGTCTGAATCCGCTCAATCGTTTGGATGTTGAGTCGGACTGACTAATTCTGTATCGATCTATAGCAAAAGCATTCAAATATTGAGAAATGCTAAATGGTGTGTATGTTATATAGGTACTGACAGACACCAAGCTCGTAAAATCTAGAGAAATCCTAAGGCTTCGTTTGCGTCATTGCGTGGGAGAACAAAAGGAAGCTACTTACCGAAAAATTCCATGTTTTTGCGAATCTCTCCGTTACACACCCTTGTGTAGTATATATATGTCATATCCGTATAAAAACAATAACGACAGTTTATCAAATATTGGCAATGGTCGAATTGAGAACAATAAATGGGCAGTTTACAAAGGATAAGTTAAATTGTCATGGCTTAATTTATTTAAAAGCACGTAAAACGTGCAAAATTTAAAACAAGTAATTAGAGTCGAAAGGGCTAAGCTACGGCCTTTACCTAGCAGAGGATAACACTGGGGTTAATACCAGCGGGAGTAATCAGTGTCGTGTCCCTAAACCCACGTTGATTTCACGACAGCTTGACAGAGGTACATTTGATATCTCAGCTTAAGAGTTAATTATGAGATTATTTACTTCCCTATTATTGTTTCAACAAGCTTACGCAGTTCTCGAGGTAAGCCCTTTACACGCGTGCGAGAACATTTTGACATTTCGGATAATCCGGCTCGAAGGACCAAATTGTAATTTAGGTAAGAAGAAAACGTTTCGCAAATAATTTATAACCTAAACATTTTCTACTCTGAAATCCCTGAAGGCATGTCGTTGTATTTGTCAGTAAAATGATATTTACCCAACCTGAAACAAAATAATTATATTTCGCTTATAAGGCATCTCATGTCCCTCGCAATAAAACATAACACAATTATTTTAGGGTACTAGTACACGACCTTGGGAGGTTGAATCTGGTTGGCATTAGACCTGCCCCCGTTGTAATGTGAATATATTGTGACATTTCAACACAATACAGGTTTTACGAGTATCACGTTACATGGCACAGAATATTTGTTATGACAATTTACAACGGTTTTGTTTTTTAAAATAAAACACTTTTTCATCATTTATTATGAAGCATATGATAAGATAAATAAAGAAAAGTTAAAAAAAAAAAACCTGCAGATTTCACACATCATCATATACTAGCTAGGTACTTACATAGTAAGAGTTTTTGTAAGGAAACCAAAAGACAGATACATATACTGCCTAAATAGAACATCAATTATTAAAAAACACCCAGATCGGGATCTTCCCTCGTATTTTTAATAAAACTGGACCACAGTCTATCACCAACACGAATCCTATGCTTTAATTCAAATACCTTGCAAAACATTCAGCTTGCCTATAACCTATTCAAAATAAGTACTAGCAACCCACGTTTCAATGTTTAAAATAGTATCAACAGTATTTATACCACTGACATTATCTGAACTGCAAATAAACGTCTGATATCGCCCAGAATCTAGTTAGCACGAGTTGCTGACATGTGATATAGATGTAACATGCGGTGGCAGTTCCGGCGTTAATAATCGACCCATTTCAGTTCTATCCAGTGGATATCGTAAGAGCCTAAGGCTGTGTCCCCAGTAGGCAAACTGTTAGCGGCCGACTGAGTGAGCCGCAAATTTGTGGAGAACTGAAATTTGAGTTAGCTGCAAACTAAGATCAATTTTCGTGCGTCGTAAGCAAACTGTTATGAGTTTTTTGAAGGTTTTGGTGGGAGTCGGCCGCTCACTGAGATAGTCGGCGCGCGTACGTAACGCAGCAAACTGAGTACAGTGAGCGCAAAACTAGCAAACTGTGGACACTCCATTTCAAATATATGGGAGGGCGTACTAAATCGATACGCCGCAAACTCAGTCGGCCGCTACCAGTTTGCGTACTGAGGACACAGCCTAAGGGATCCTACTAGAAGATATACACACGTGTAGCTTCCTCCTTTGTAATTTTTGAAACCTCCATTGCGGTCACCGATCCGAGTGATTATGGAAAAACTTCCTTGTTTGGTAGTTGGGTATTTACAGCAGTGGAGGAACGTGTGTCGTGTTGTCTAGGAATATACCTTTTATATCTGCGGGAATCTCACTTATTAAGAAATAGCGTGGCTTCGCACGCTTTTTTTCTATGGAAACGTTTCAAGACTATTAATATGCCATTGGGAAATTCTGGATTCGGGATCTGCATTAAAACAATTTAAAATCTTAATCAAATCAATTATAATTTACAAGTATCAAGAGATCTGTAACTCAAATACATATCTCGGGTTAAATTTAGTTTCTACTATTCGGGTCAGTTTATTGAACCATCAAATGATCACACCTGTGCAATGATATCGAAACGCAATATGATGAAGATATAAATAAACCAAACGAAAATAGCTGATCACAAATTTGTTTATTTATATTTGAGGAGCTTTAATCACGAAATTATAATTAGTCAGCTCCCAAGATACTTCAATAACTTCTCACTCAATAATACGTTGAAATATATTTACGTCAGTATCTTTAAATACAGTTTAAGGTATTATTCATTAAATTCCATTTCCAGGGAATAAATAAGAGCAACCCATTCATGAAATTTCAAATGAAACCCCGTTATTCAGACTGGTAGCTCTGTTGAGTACCTTGGGGAGAAAATAAGTAGAGCCTATCTAGTTCAAGCTAATTCCCTAGGTATAAGGTCTGGTAACTAGACAATTTGGCAAATTCTGAACTAAGCCACACCTAACGTATGACACAACAAATTTTAAATCAGAATAGCTGTTCCCTTGGGTAAAGGGGAGTGGAGCAGATGGTACGTCTGTTTCTAGGTATATTCACCTAGCAAGCAAAGTATCCTGAAAAACGCGATTAGCTTCTGGATAGACTTTTTAAGCTGATGGAACAGGCAGATGAAATACCAGAAGACTGTGACAGAACACCAATTATACCTCGCATACACACTCGCTAGAAATGCGCTCTCCGATGTTGACCTAAGGACAAGATATCTAACAGAACATCGGTCATTCAAGTTGCGCTCTAAAAGGTAAATTCCCATTCGATGTCATTCCAAGTTCAGACTGTTTAGTTTAGAAGCTCGGCTAGACACGTTGAATAAACGCAGTATTCATGAAGATTGTTCACCAGACGTTTGATGAAATGGGCTGTAAACGCGACGGACAGACATCTGCATAATGTTGATAAGGCTTTAGGATCCCGAGTAAGGTTTTGCAACGGAATGGTTTGCTTTGAATTTGAATGGAGAATTTGGCTTTTTTGGTTGCTTTAAGAAGACATTGTTTTTACTGTAAGATGTCATAAGGTTAATCTTCCAGCAGCGGTTAAAAGAAACATATATTAGCTTTTGAAATGTATGTGTTTTGTTGTCTTTAATAAAATACTTTTGCAATATCCAGATAAGAAAGGTTAAACGAATAACATTGGAATTCCAGCAATTAGATCAAGAGGGCAAATTCGCGTTAAGAACAGGCTAAATTAAATTAGTCTTAGTCGCTAACTTTAACAAGTTATTAGCAGAACCATAAATTTTGTATTCGATTTTAATAATTCCTCTCCCTCCCGGGCCCGTAAAATACTTGTTATTTTACTGTGAAATTGTTTTTAAGCCGTCTTTTTAGAAATTTGTAGGTTAAAACCACAAAATCTATAAGGCAATGTTTACTCAGACCTATTCAGTACGAATAATCCACACGTCTAAGGTGACGAATTTTTGAGAAATTTTCATTTAAAACTTTCAAACCGCGACCTGTGACATGCTTAATCAGTATTCGGGTGTAAGACTGTCATTCAATGTCTGTCAGTTGGTTATTTTATTTAAAACAGACTCTAAATTCAAAATTCTCACGAGAAACCCTTACAGCGTAGAAATGAGCAAATTGTATTGCCAATGAAGCATGTTTAACCATTTCAGACGGTTGGCATTGTTTGCAAAAGAATTCATATAATCGCTATCTTTCCTTTACAATATTAATAGTTAATTAAGTATATCTGCAATGATCTAAAGGGTTTTCACGATATGGAACACAGTCGTAGCGTTACCTTTTACATCCAATTGACCCAGAATTTTCTGAATTACAGTTTCCCCCATAAATCCGTACTGTTACATTTACGGCAGCAGCGTCACAAACACAACATTTCTAAAACCAGGGTTAAACAATAAATCGAGACGTTAGAGCACATTCCACGTTTACGACAATGAATGGTATAATTTCTTGGTTGAATTACGAAACATTATCTCTTTTGTGCCTGAGGTATGTCTGAGTCAGCTTTAATGACAGAATGATGAAGGTCTTATTTGACAACAAACTTACAAAGTAAATTAATTCTTGTTTGTTGACTGAAATGAATTTTTATACTTTGAATGAGAACTTATATGCTTCCATGTGATATGAAATTTCTGACGTGTTCAGCAACCAAATTTTTACAAAATTTTGGTGCACCATGTAATGATCAGTGAAATATGTAACACTTTTGTACAAATAAATAATAGTCCTTCAAAACTATTGAATATTGTTTGATCTCTTGATATTTTGAATAAAAAACCATTGATTTACCACACACTTAACAAGCAGGTTAAAGCAGACGGACAAAAACACGGACATAAACCTAGTTCAATAATTTGCGTCACTGCCTTTTAAATGACAGACCATGATTAATGTTTAGCAAAAAACAAGTAAATGACGCAAGTCTAAATCTCAAATTAAGCACTTTTTGTCTATTGGCAAAACATCAGTGGAAGTTCTATAGTCCAGTCTAGATAACAAAGAGACGGAAATACTGGACAGGACAAAGAAACATAATGTATTAAATAGGTAAATCAGTTATCTTAAACCTATACCCTTTTACCTTGTCTGATTCAGTATAATGAATGGAGTAAGCTAGTTGCTCCTGGTATTTAGAGAGATGTAGAAGAAGACGAGAAAATAGACATCACCAAAAGATGGGAATAATCATTCTTTGTGTAGGTACAAGTAGAGAAGCTATAGCGTCAGGTTATAAGGTGAAGTTTAATCTGAAATCCTCTTTATAAGGAGACTTTAATAATTTATAAAAGGTAGTGCAAAAAAGTGCAAACGTCAAAAGCTCATTTTTTACAAAAAGTAAACGAAAGTGTGAAAGGATCTCAAGCGCTTAAAGGACGAAATAACAGAGTTTTGCTAAGGGCGGCTCGGACAGACCAATTAAAATGGAAAAGTTAGTTATTCCAAGTTTATGGCAATTAGATACTTTACAACGTTTAGCTTTTCGTTTGCCTAGTTCTTCAAGTTATTTTTAAATTTAAGGTTAATTAAAAATACGTCTATGATTTCAGAATACATTGGGTTTGGCCTACAAGGCTGCAAGGGTTACCCTAGCTTTATTTGTCAAACAGAGTTATAATATGAAGAAATTTAAGGGATACCTACCATGCTTATAAGCATATGTTAAGCTTATGTTGTTGAAAGTTGTATGTTAACGAAACATACTTATTTTTTCGAGAGTCGTTTTTATTGACATAGCTATGCATGTATGCTGGACATTGTCAGCATTTTAGTTTAGCATTTATGCACTAAATTATATTTACTAAATTGAAGAGCTCTATTTCATTTAGACTCTTGAACACGTCATAAAATACTATAAACAAAACTAGAAAATAAAGTGCTTACTTTGATTTTTATTCACATCTTTTCTACGTAAAGTAAATGTATCATCATACTTCATAGGTTAATATTAAGAGTACCCACAAATCACCTTTAAAATGTGTTGGGGAGGGGTCAGAAGAAGGTGTTAAAGCAACTAAGTCTATAGGGAGCCGTTTATAAGTGGCTGAAATGTGAACCGAGACGGCCTTTCAGTGCAGCTAAGCTTCAGCTCAGCAGCTAAGCTCCCGAACTTTATAGACGGCAAATACAGTTGGAACTTCCCGTCTACTTTGATTTTTGAAACGAAAATATCAAGGAAATGAAGATAGGAATTGCAGTGACGTAAAACAACATTTTCACAGTTAGATCAGACTGAATATCGCGAACAAAATTATTAGTTTTATTATGAGTTAAATTAATAATAAATAAATAATGCTGGACAATCCACACAGCACCATCTAGCCCCAAGCTAAGCAGAGCTTGTGTTATGGGTATTAGATGACTGATATACTTAATACAATAACATAACATAGAATTATATTTTTTCTTATATACATAGAGAACACCCAGAACAAATATTTGCAGAGCGTATCTGTCTCAAGGCGAGAATCGAACCCGCAATATATTTTAGAATCATTGCCTGCGCATGCAATGATTCTACAATTTTTATATTCATCTGACGGTCGCTGGAATGATAAAATATATAATAATAAATAAATAATTCCGGACAGTCCACACAGCATCATCTAGCCCCAAGGTAAGCAGAGCTTGTGTTATGGGTACTAGATGACTGATATACCTAATACAATATATTACATAGATAGATAAAGTAGTATTTTATATTAAAGTAGTACATCAGCCATTTTGTACCCATACCACAAGCTCCGTTTACTTCAGGGCTATATCATACTGAAATGTCCCATTATTTTATATGGGCCTTAGAATTAGTAGTTAGAATTAGTAGTAATTAGTATTTACCATCTTGACTATTTTTATGATGCCTGAAATAAATGATTATATTATTATTATTTATTAATGGTTTCAATATTAACATTTTTAATAACAGGTCTAGTTTTAGAAGCATTGAAACTAAATAGCACCTGTAATATCTCCACTGTCAGATTAGAAGTTCCATTTGCCTTATTTCTTCCCTCGACACCTTTAGCGGTGTTGTCGTTAAAATAAGATAGGGGTTGAGACCGATTTGCGGATATATAAGTCAGCATTTTGAATATTCCTTTGTACGTATCTGTTTAGGCATATAAGAATGAAAGTTGGGATACACTTATTCACCGAGGCCGCATTTCAAAGCTGAAAACTAAATTGCATTAGGTCACACTAATGAACTCTCGGATCAACAAAAGAAAGTCACATAGACCTTTCCATCCAATTTTCGCATCACTCTTATGGAAATTAGAACTATTGGAAAACATACTTTTTTTGGCTAGGCTCAGTTTAATTCTGTTCATATTCCCCTAAACCTGAACCAAATTAAACTGAACAACAAGATAAAAATATTGTCCGTACAATATGACCGACTTGATGACATTGTGTGATGCTGGATCCTAATAGATAGAGCCTCACCGAAAGATAAAAGCGTGCTCTGAAGGGAAACGACAATATAAAAGCACGTCTAAGATATCAGCAATACATTTCCCGCGAGTAGATATAAAATTTAATCGATAACTTTACGGTTTGATGGCTCGCAAAGGACGCAAACTAGCGTAGGTAGCGACAATGTTCCCGTTTAGTTGGATGTTCTATTGAAGTAGATCTTTTATACAAGGCGTGAAATTAGAAGTAAACTAAGTCAATTTCCTCTCACTTTTAGTAATTATAAAGTTATAATCGATTATTCTCTGGAAATCTAACCAAGATTGCGGATAGAATCTTGGCATAGACACACAAGACCAAGCTCGATGGCATAAAAAGGATTTTTCTACATTGACTGAGAATAAGCAAGTATTGCAGGAAAAACCTTGCCCAAAAGTGGGTATAAACAACTTGTGATGGATGATGAATAGACCCGCACAATTCCTAAGTGCTGTATGGTTTGTTGTACGTACTTAGTGCGACAGAGGCTGGTTCTTTACGAAATTAATAATACATTTACTTAGAGTAGGTATTGTAGATGAGGAATAAACTCATTGTACAAGAATCTTAATTGCGTTACGCGGAAACATCAGCAGCAGTTTACAAATAAGATCCATTAGAATATTATCTCGAGCGGTGGCTTAATTAATTCCATCTGCGAATGGTGCTATCGGAGTTGTTTTGTAAAGAAGCTGTGTTTATGGGAAGCATGAACTGTTCTTATTAAATCTTATTCACCTTGACACCTACATATTGATGAAAATGGCGGAACGAAAAGTTTAGTTTCAAATAAAGTTGAGAGTTTTGCCATTTCATGGAATATTTTATGTATCTCATTGTTTGGTTGTAAGTGTCAACGAGATAGAAGTAAAATTCCATCGAGCTCTCGTAAACTTTTTTCCTAATCAATCTTTTATACATTGGGACTAAGCGTACTAAACTGCAGTATCGCACTAAATCGCACTGGAACTATAAGTTTGTTTCTCATGACAGTAAAATTGCTCGCTCTAAATCTTTAATTCATAGCTCAATACTCCGTACCGTCATCCATCACAGATTAGGTAACACGAGAAGACAAGACAACCCTTTGATGAGCCCCAAAATTGGAAGCGACATTGCGTAATTGCTGTTTTGAACAGACTTGACAGCTAAACACAAGTTTCGAGTGACTTGAAAGGGCTTATTATTTTTCAGAGAGATTTTGACGTAATTCAATGCGATATTCTTCGATGCGAGAAAAATATAACTTTTTTGAATTTATAAAGGATATTTAATATTAACAAGTTTGTGAGTTTGACTAGCCGACTAGAATTCAGACATCGTTTATTTATGCATACGCTGAGATAAAAATTCCTTTGCATTTATCTGACATTTTGATAGGTTTATCATATTGTTGGACGCCATATTACTATGCATTGCATTATTATTATTTTATCGTGTACGTTGCAGTTCTCTTGAACGCTTCGGAAGAACTGTCACAATGACAATTTTATCGGGCTATAAGTTATTACTTTATGAAATTGTAATACTCCGAATAGCTCCCACTACTCATAAATTAATCTTTGAAGATATTAACAATATAACTGTAATGGATACTTGAGGTAAGACGACGTACGTGAAAATAGGTATGATAAGACCATCCTCTAGAAATATTTAGCTAAGACAAACTTGATAAGTATTATGGTATCCTTTTGAGTTGAAATTTCAGTGAAGAGAAAACCAACTCACAATTTTATTGCTATTAGTTTCAAATTTAACTTTTCTACGTGTTTAATTTGTAAGCTTAACGAAATAAAAATTGTTGACTTCTGATTTCTAAGAAAAGAATCAACGCGCGGTCCAAAAAAATCTGTTAGGAAAAGTCTTCAGGTCCTGAAAAAAATACTTCCTTATTCGTATCACGCATAAAAACCATTATTTATATACTGTCTACGTCTAGCCATACCATTTCGAGCCCCTGTTGTCTATTGTTGACAAAACAAATAATCCTAGTTCGGGTCAGGGCAACGTACGATTTATATCTATTTACATGTATGAAATAAACGACCATAGCGCACGATGTATGTATACTCTAAAAGCTTTTGGCATATCTGCGAAGTATGATATCCCACACTTTTAAAAGCTGCAAAGATCTTAATTGCGACGACATAAAACTCATAATCAATTGAAAAATACATACAACCTTACAACATTGTTTGTGTATGTATGACATCTGCAGAAATCATCTTAAAATACGCGTAGGCGGTAATTTTAAATTCAAATTGAATGTTTAATACAGCGCTGATTTGTTTATGATTAACAAACACAACTTTGATTTTATCGTCCCATTCGGAACATCAAAAACTTATTGTTAAATTACACAATTCGAATTGGAAATAACTATAGGGTTCAATTATAAATTCGCGGCCCTCGAGTGTTCTAAATGTACCAATTTAACCCATTTCAAAATGGGTAGGTATTCGTTGTTTTTGGGACAACAGTAACCAAAACAAGGGTAGATGCTACTAAGGCTACAAACCCACAGCTATGACCCAAAACTGTCACAGTTCTGTTTTGGGAATGTTACTGCTATGTTAGATGGGAAGCTAGTGGCGGTAATTTTACATCACTCCGAATGAAATGAAAACCAATATGTATCGAGCTTAACGCTTCTTAATATTCAACTAGGCACTTCCATTAGAGCAGCGAACCAATAGGTTCCATCCATCTTAGCATAATGTTGTTCCACACAAAGTTGATTTTCCTGATAGGACCTTTGAATTTCCACAACTCTTACAAATAATTTCCTCTCTAGACTCTAAGTAACTAAATTACTTATTTTCCAAACACGCATCCCATACTCAATAGTTAAATATTTATCACTAGGATTTTGTTGTGCACACTCGAGAATCTGTCAAGCTTAACTGTCGTAACAAAGTGAACCCTAGCTCCTAAACCGTTTACATTGGAAACCATTTGGAGGCACGGGGCGTGTGCCCGTATTAATATTGCAAGATTTGCACGGCACCGAAATTGGATGAATGTGGCAAATCTTTGAATAATGCTGGAGAGGGTTGCTTTTCAACTCAAATAGCACTTTTCTGACGCAATTGTTTTGGGTTTTGTTCGGCGGTTGGATACTTCATAGTTTGTGGTGTGCCAGTTTTTGCATACGGCTTCAATCACCTGAATGAATCTTCAAAGAGACAAATTTCGATTCAGAATTCGAATAATGTAATATGTATTAAGATTTTTACATTATATCACCAATATAATTTTAAGAATCAGACTAGTCAGTCAGTCCTAGGCAACTATTGCAGATATTGGACGAATTATATTTCTTATAAGTTGAAAGTAGAAAAATGTGGATGGATTCATGTATACCAGAAGTCATCTGTTTGCCATTGGCTTTTTTTTAAATAATGGGAGCAACAATGAAAGGGTTTAATGATTGAAAGGGTAAAAATGTATAACGAATTTTACTAAAAACCAAAGAACTTGGCAAATTTAACGAAAAGGTTTATTGGTTTTATTAGAAAGCAAATATTTGAGAAAATTATTTTATGAAATACCTCCAAGTCTTTTAGTTCTTTTAGGGCCACAGGTATAAATGAAATTGTATTCTCAGAATTTAATTTTAGTATTTCTCTTTTCGACGATTTTGCTAGCACAAATGTTTTTAATAACTGTTTAAAATACGCAAGCATGCAGATTAATGTTTTAATTTCAATTTATATCGTTTGTTATTGAGTGGCCCTTTCGAAAGGCCCATTATCATTAGGTTTCATTGAAATTTGGACCATTAACGCCATTTCTTATACAAAACGTAATTAAGGTCGATTGGTAAAATATGCTAAAGAGCTATATAAATCAAATAAATCTATACAAGAGACGTTTCATAGTCTCAAATATTTTGAGTATGATTTGTGAATTCATCGGGCGGAGCCTGTAGCCAGCACAGTAAAAAAAAGTATTTACTCCTTAAAAACTTATTTATTTTCCTTCTATCTGGCGGTTAAGAAAGAACAAAACACATCAAGTAGGTCCAAAGTTATTTATATCTCTTCTGCAATAGCGTCAAATAAGGACGTAGGTATACCGACGGTTCCTTACCTATGGCTATGGAAGCCATTTGTATTCTCAATGGGACTCGATGGCGATTCGCATTAATCAGTCATATCGAGTGGTGGTAGCGGTATTTAAACTATTGTTTCAAATGTACAGTGAACGGCATATCACTACATAGTAAAAACAAAGTCGCTTTCTCTGTCCCTATATCCCTATGTATGCTTAAATCTTGAAAACTACGCAACGTATTTTAATGCGGTTTTTTATAGATAGAGCGATACAAGAGGAAGGTTTATACGTATAATAAAACTGTCCGAAGCCGGCGCGGGTCGCTAGTTAGGTATATGCCACATAAAATTGGAGTTCATAGAAGTTGTTTCCGACATTGACCAAAACTCATACACGAATTTGGTATACTTTATAATTCCCGCACGTAGGTATTGGGTAATCCTTTTAAGAAAGTCCTTATAATATTAAAGAATTTAAGAAGCGATATCGCTATAAAACTCAATGAGCAACCTACTTACTGCAACTTTATTGGAAGATGTATAAAAGTTCGCAATACACTTTGCAGGGTATATTAAAAATGGGGGAGTATTCCAATTTTATAGTCCAGTATTGTATTTTATAAAGTCGGGAAGTTTTTGTACCTTGATAAGTTCGTGTTTTTCCGTTCTCTCAAGTAAGTAACATAATTATAATTTTTTATACTCGGAACAGACAGAAGTACTAATAATACTTAAGTTATTTGTACAAAATAAACGACAGTAAAAACATAATTCTCTAGCTTTTGTTTTTCTTATAGTTTTTATTTTGGAAGATCTGATTTTTTGTTTCATATAAAGTGAAAATCAGCAAATACATGCATTTCTCCTCTCTACCCTATATGAAGTATTTTTCAACTCGTGTTTTAATGTTGTGATCATGATTAAATTAATTACATAAACGACCTTGCCAAAGGTAGGCTGTGCGTTTAACAGCGTAAGTTCTAAACCTAAAGATGATTCCATCAATTGCATTATAACAAAGTTTGGTGCACTTTTATCCCAGTTCAATCATAGAAATTCGTAATAATCCTCTTCAGCATATTTGTAAACCAAGTACATAGTATATCCTACAGCGTGATACCACTTTTTGTGGGCAGTGAAACCGGTCCGACCTTGCGGATCATAACAAAACATACCCAAACAACTTGCAATAACCACCTCTCAATGTGATATCATCCAAAAGAGCAGTCACACTGGCACAAAACACTGAAAAACGTCAATTTGCAAACACAATTTGAGTTTTCGGTAAAATGTGGGTTCTATGGTCGAATGCGAGTGCGATACGTCCGTCGAGTCGGACATACAGCGCGCAACTGATGCCGATTCTGCTAATTCACACAATGCTAGTGAGAAGACACGCCCTAGTGTTTTGGTTCTTAAAACGTGGTTTGCGTGAGGCAAAACAAATCGTTATTGGCATGGCTGGAATGCTGGATAATGTTGTGAGTATGCGTATATTCGGATATGCATTCTTTACTTTCGTTTGTCGTTGAAAAGATAATGTAGGATTTTAATTCTCTCGTGTATGGGTGTCGGACGAATTACCCACCCACCAATCTTTGTCCATTGAGGGTTGAGGGATGGCCAAAGCTTTGTTTGCTGGTTGACTGGTCTAAAATAGGTATATTGGTTGGGCTGAGCCCTTTTTGTCAGTTCGCAGTCTCTCTGAACTCAATAATTCGGCGGGTTTCAACCCAAAGATTGGTAGTCTATAGAGGAATGATATTCCATAGCTTCCATGACATGAAACAACAATAGGTTGAATAAGATCACCTTTATAAACACCGACCGACGAGAGTAAATGAAAGTATTATGTTGCGATCTTATGATGTAATATGGAAAATAACGGATATGATATACATAGTAGTATAGCAAGGTTGCCCAACAGGTTTCCTGCAGTTTAACAATGATTCAATGGACAAAATGGCTCTATGATACTAGGTATAAACATAGCTATAGATTCAAGATAGTCTTATCTCTTGGATTCTTCCAGTAGCAATTTAATGACACTGCAATGCGAGTCAATAGAACCGATTATTATTACAAGAGCTAAATCAGTCATTGACATTCACGTAGTCAATATAAACTATACTTATACAATGGGATTACGGATTAAGTCAATGGACTAAGTTTTAATCATCGTCATTGTAGGCTAGGAGCACACAGTTTGGTATAACCTGGCTTTGATTACACAGCATTATTCTGTGATACAATGATAAACTAAATTTGTACATATAAAAATAGAAACGTGACATCGAAAAAATTGTGTTGCATGGTGCACAGTGGTGGTGATCAGGTTTTATTCGACACCTGGAGTAATTAGTATTTTAAGTTATAGTTGTTTAATATGTTTTGACGGTGTCAATAAAGTTATACATGTGTATAAATTTATATCTATAGATGGTGCAGCAGTTGTAACACGCCCGAACAACAAGGAGAATTTTGACTAGGTTTAGGGACTGCCTTTTTCGCATTCCGGACATATTTTGCGTCAGCAATGAATGGGAACGTCTGGTACCTGATCTAGGCAAGTCAGCCACTTCGTCTCTATGTTTATGTTCCTTCGCATTTGGACTCAAAATAAGTATTTTTGGGCTCCTTTGTCCTGTGCGTAATTCGGATTAACATATTACAGCATTTACGTCAATTTCTCGCAATCTTTTAGATTCTACGCTATTGTCCGAGCCCATTGTCTGTCCACAATACTCTTCATTACCGATTCGTCACCATCATCTGACTCCTTTTCAGATCCATTCATTTGAGATATCTTCCCATCTTTACGCAAGAGTGCACTGGCTGGATCTAATCTTATATCGAATTCACAAACGAATTTAGGTTTAACTAGCTTCTGCCTGGGGATTTGCACGTTTTTTTCAGGATAACTAGTCTATACGTAGGGTTACAGGTCTCGAGCTCTGTTTGCAATATTTCAGACCAATCCTTTTTATTACCGAGGGTTTGATCAGAATGATCATGTCACCCTCATCGTATACAATTAAACTTATTTTTCCACGCTCTAAACATTTAAGTAAATTCAATAGTTTTTGCGTTGTGTAGCGTCATTTTGTCCACGAGGTGACCAAAAATTATAGTGTGTGTGACCAAAAATTAGTTATTATACGTATAAACCTTCCTCTTGAATCCCTCTATCTATAAAAACCGCGTCAAAATCCGTTGCGTAGTTTTAAAGATATAAGCATTCAAAGGGACAGGGATACAGGGACACAGGGAAAACGACTTTGTTTTATACTGTGTAGTGAAGTAAGAAGTAGGATTTCTAAGCTAAAAGCTAATCTAAGCTAATCTAATTATCTTTTATTTGCAGTAAATCTGACTGAAAGCGCATCTCATGTAACCAAATAAGGTAATACCAACACATTATTCACACATTATCACGATAATCAAGCGCTTTACCACTATGATTCATCAATTCACACACAATGCAGTGGTTACGTTTAACATTCGGGTAACACGAATTAAGCCGAAAACGAGAACGTGTGGTAATTTCGGATCGTTTTCAGCAATCTGCTTTAGGGCTGTGTGTCAAATTTACATGTGTAAGTAGAATATTGAAAAAAAAGTCTGCAAGCTTGTTATTTTTTATTTTAGCTTTATTTCCGATTATTGTCGATATTCTCAATACCAATGAGTATAACAATTTAATTATTATCCTTTCGGTCAAAAAAACCAAACTTCATATACAATCTAATCCTCACATATCCAAGCTACTTTGTATTTAAGCATTATTTTCGATTACTGTCGATATTCTGAATATTAATGAAGATAACAATGTAATTATCCTTTCGGCCTCAAAAGCCGAACCTAAAACACAGTCAAATCCTCACATATACCGCAGCTACTTGTACTGTAGTAACTAATTTCCTCGGCGTTACCAATTCGGCCACTTCAGCCAAGCCGAATACGACATGGCATCCCTATCCTCACGTACCAGAACTTGAGCGCACACAAGGGAATGCTCTAATCTCATTCGTAGTTACATGATGTGATATGAAACCTGCTTGGCTGGGTTACTGTGATATTAGAAATGGATATCCCTAATTGGATATGATAAAGTGAGTATGAGGGGCAGTCCTGGATTTGTAAATAGGCCGTATAGGCCGCGGCCTAGGGGCGGCTGCGTCCTAGGGGGGCGGCAGATTTCAGAACACGGTCACTCGATTGCAGACAATAAAATTGTATGTCTACCGGGGGGGGGGGGGGTTTGTGCGCAGCTAATAATGAACGGCTCTGTACATGGGGCGGCGGAAAAAAGTGGCCTACACTCATAAAAAATATAAATCCGGCACTGATGAGGGGTATCTATGAATTGGAACTCTGTTAGCGAATGGAGAGCTGATTTTACAGAATTTAGTCGGTTTGACAAACTGTAATCGAAACGAAAATTTAAGAATTTTCATACAGTAGTGGAAGAAGTACATTCGACGACATCGTAGAAGAAGCGAACCCTCTACTAACTGCTTTACAGACGGACCTTCGCCCCCTGCGCCACAGAGGTTGTCAGAATAGTAATATACCAAGAATTACCTTAAGAAATAGAATTATCTTTGCTCAAAGCTTTAGCAATTAAATTATTAGACTTAGCTTAGAATTAACTTAGCTTTAATAATCCATCCATGAGGACTTTTATAGCCTAATCTAAGGATTCTATCTTAATCCAACAGGTACTGTTACATGTCTGTTGATGATGGCCGTTATAAAATTTGACTTGTCTAAGTGCTTATTTTGTAAGCCTAAAGTAATAAAAATAATGATTTAATTTGTTAACCTATCCAGTTTATCATTCATCAGTCACCACTGTCGAAGCAACGGCAAACGCGAAAGAAATGCCAAAACGTAACACAGACGCGCGTGGCATGTTTACAAAACACTTACGAAATGTTTTACCTATCCAAAAACTGATGATAATTTTAGTAGTGTATGTAAGAAATAAATATGGATGCAACTACAGACCTTCTAATAGTCATGAAAATTTTATTAAAAACTAGCGACCCGCCCCGGCTTCGCACGGTTTTATTATACATTTATCTTTTCTCTTGAATCACTCTTTCTATTAAAAAAACCCGCCATCAAATCCGTTGCGTAGTTTTAAAGATTTAAGCATTCAAAGGGACATAAGGATATAGGGACATAGGGACAGAGAAAGCGACTTTGGTTTATACTATGTAGTGATGATAGACAGGGTTTTTGCTTATAGTCCTTTTCACGAAAGAAGTCCGCTAGACGCGGCGCTGTAGTAGTACGACCGAATGAAGCCAACAAGCATATGGCAATCTGTCAAATTTAGTTTCACCAGTTGCCGTGGGACTTTTTTCATGAAACGGACTCTAGTCAATGTTTCACTGTCAAGCATCTGCTGTTCTACATGCTTCTAAAAATGGAACCACCTGTGAAGTAAAAAAACGCTTTGAAAAACTAATAAAATTGGTTTCGATATCTTCGAGTAATCAGTGTATCTACATAAAATAATAAGATTCCGGCAAATTTAGTCAAGTCAATAAGTCAAGCATTTTTGACCTTCTTGGCCAAAAATGGCCGAAACTACTCACATTATTTACTCTACTAGTATCTGCCCGTGGCTTCGCACGTGGTACTTCTACAAATAAATAAAATAAGTTTTATTTCAGAAAAGGTTACAGAGTAGGTACATATTTAGTGTAATTAATACATTTTATGTACCTAACTTATCATAAGACACCTTGATGTTGGTAACAGTGTATTCAGTGTACGTACTTCTGATTAACCTTTGGGAAACGTTTTAATTCCATGTTTACAACAGAGCTGATTTATGAGATGAAAAGCAGCATATATGTTACTCAATCGCTAAAGTACGTCTAATCAAAATTTTTAGCCCGATCCATTCAGAAGTTTTTGCGTGAAAGAGGAACACATATCCATACATACTAATTTGTGACATGAAAAGCAGCTCATATGTTATGGCTAGAATGACGTCTAATCAAAATTTCAGCCCAATCCGTTCAGAAGTTTTTGCGTGAAAGAGGAACAACTATCCATACAAACTAACTAATTTATGACATGAAAAGCAGCCTATGTTATTCCATGGCTAGAATGACGTCTAATCAAAATTTCAGCCCAATCCGTTCAGAAGTTCTTGCGTGAAAGAGGAACAAATAACCATACAAACTTTCGTATTATAATACTTACTAGTAAGAATCTCATGCTGAGTTGTGTGGGATTAGAGTCGTTAACACAATGTTATTGAAAAGGATCACCTAAGTCACACTGAGGGATCGTGGCTATTTTTATCTGAAAGACCCCCCTGACCTTGCGGCGTCAGTGGATAAGCACTGCACGTAACCTTAGGTAGAATTTATACTGGGACTAGTCGAGTCTCTGGCTTTGATATTGATGATATTAGCAAGAAAATATTTCATCGTAATCTATCATCTCGATTTCACTAACTGCTATAATATTAAGTAATTTAAGTCTAACACCCATTTTCTAAGATGAAACAACTTCTCTCCTACTAACGTCTTGAGTCGCTGAAGATGTTTTCAAGAACGATAAATGTTGGTTGTTTTAATTTGTCACTTCTCTGTATCGAACCATACAGCCAAATACGTGACCGATGTGACTTATTTTTTATTTCAACCTTTGTTGAACAAGATTCATCATCATCAACATCCGCAGCCTGACTTCACCCACTGCTGTATACAGGCCTCCAAACTTTTGTGCCACTCCACTTGGTGCTGGGCCAGTCTCATCTAGGTTCGCCCCGCAATTTTCATAATATATCATCTGTCCATTTCGTTGCTGAACAAGATTAAAGTGCAATAAATAAATGGAAGCTGATAAGGCATGGTGGTCGATCGTTCTGCAGTAGATTTCCTTGTAAATCAGTAAATCAATATCTTTATTTCTTTAGGCTTACAAAATAAGCACTTAGACAAGTCAAACTTAAACTAAAGGTAATTATCAAAATAATCTAAGAAATAGTGATAATTGATTTCCCCTTCGCTTCACTTTTTGTCCACTAGTGGAAGAAGCCAAATAGAAACCACTAGCAAGTGTATAACTTATGTGTCTAGTACAATGTTTGTTTTATAAATTGGGGTCGCTAAGCCACAGGAAATAAGTAAAGACCATGACCATCGTTCTGAATAATATTCCAGGAGTTCCATCCTAACCAGGCAATCCATCAAAACATGCAGATAGATAAGATTCAAGGCCGAGCAGCGGATAGAGCTATTTATCCACTGGACGACACGCGGCTGCTCCGTGACGGGGTGAGCGATTGAGGATGTCTTTATGCAGGTGACGTGTTTGCTTATTCAGTGGAATAAGGCTGTGTCCCCAGTAGGCAAACTGTGAGCGGCCGACTGAGTGAGCCGCAAATTTGTGGCGAACAGCTACAAACTCAGATCAGTTTGCGTGCGTATCGCAAGCACTGGAACCTGCGAGTCGACCGCTAACTGAGACAGTCGGCGCACGTAACGCTGCAAACTGCGTACAGTGAGCGTAAACTAGCAAACTGTGGACACTATATTAAAAATATATGAAGAACTGATACGCCGCAAACTCAGTCGACTGCTCACAGTTTGCCTACTGGGGACACAGCCTAAAGGTCGAAACTAACTTAGAACCAAACATAAACATCAAGCATAAGATGATACGCTTTGACAACAAATGCGATGAAGTGGGATAAAGGTTGAAACCAACTTGGAACCAAATATAAACATCAAGCAAAAGATGACACGCCTTGACGACAACGAATGCGATGAAAGTTCCAACGTTTGGAGTGATAAAAGAATATATTGACTCGATCAAACTATCAAACTGAAAGCTGTATGCCCAATCATATGGTAATTAAGAATTTGCTCAGGATATACTTGGCTAATGTCTTGGAAAGATAACACGAATAACCCAGACAGGCATAATACAAATTAACTGGCTAAGATAATATTAACAGATCTGTATTATAGAGTTAAAAAACATCCATCCTCTCCAAGTTGTTTGTTCCATTATAATTAAACTATAGACGCATAAGAGGCACATGAAGAAATACGTGCATATTAATAACACTGCCTAGAATGCAGTCTATTGTGAGCTTTACAAACGCCAACAGTGTAATTCGTTTCATCATCAGCTGATTGGATAAAGGCGCCGAAGCGGAATCGGTCTTTATCGTAACCTGCAATAACTGGAGGACTCAGCCTCTGCTTACTTATTATTTGGAGCTACCTCGTGCTATTGTGACGCGGCAAGTCAATTATCTTTTCTTGGTTCCTTAGTTTCAGAGTTGAGGGACTTATCCTACTAATATTATAAGCGCGAAAGTTTGTAAGTATGATATGGATGGATGACTCTTTTCACGCAAAAAACTGATACGGATGAAACGGATGAATTGAACGGATATGGATGAAATGGCACAGAGATAAATTTATAGTCTGGAATAACACGTAGGCTATATTTTATCCTGGAATTCCCACGGGAACGGGAATTACCGCGGGTGAAACCGCGAGGCGCTGCTATTTATATATATTACTAGCGACCCGGCTCGGCTTCGCACGGTTTTATTATGCGTATAAACCTTCTTCTTGAATCACTCTATCTATTTAAAAAAAACCGCTTCAAGATCCGTTGCGTAGTTTAAAGATTTTAGCAGTCAACGGGACATAGGGATATATGGACAGACAAAGCGACTTTGTTTTATACTATGTAGTGATGCAACACTGATTCTGTATTAGATTCTCGCGGCCGAATATTTCATTGTCTTGTAAGCCTTATAACTCATCTATACGTAAGTTCTGCCAAACGAACAACACAAACTATCCTTCGTACATGGTCATAAAGGTAATAATTCCATTTTCTGCAATCAGGACCGATCAAAACCGAATCGAAACTTCAGAATTGGTCTCCAATACAGTCTGATTAAATCTTAAACTAAAACACAACACTTGGTCCTATTCAAATCTTAGAAAGTTCTTGAATAAGGTCTGATAACTTAGTTTGAAACACAGAAACTCTGGATTGGTACAGATTGTATTGAATTCTAGAGTTGAGAATCGAACTTTAAGCACTTTTAACTCGTGGCAACTCGGCATCAGGGTACTCGAGTCGTTTGATCCAATTGAAGATTAAAATAGGTCAGGTTAAGGTTGATTTCAATGAATCATTTTGGAATGTAAAGTTGGAGAGCGGTTGTGGAGATATGCTGACGACACTTCAGAATAACAATTTGGTTTCATTCGTGACGGGAAACGGTCTCAATCAAGAGCAGATAAACTTCTGAAACGTCCGCTCGTGAATTCCGCTACTCAATTTATTATGACTTTGGGGAAAATCGTTTCAAGGTTTTGCAAATATTTCGATAAACAAATAAGTTGTTTATTGAAAACTGTTGTTCTAATGGTCTTTGGTGGATTTGGATTCACTTTTAACCGTTTATCCGGACCCTAGATCAAGGATCCTAACCCAAGGCAAAGTATAGTTCTGACGTAACTTCAATTGGAGCCTAATACTGTCAAATAAACCAATAAAACCCCTCCAATTTCCCATTCTCACTCGGATGGAGCAAATTACAGCAAACTACTTTCATCATTGACTTTGGCTTCTTCTGGCGTTATTAAGACGTTGGCGCCCAACGCGGTCCAATTAAATAATAAAGGGATCTGTGTAAGGCAGACACACCCTGGCTACTATCGCCAGAGCAATAGTTGCTTCTGCTACATTTTGTTTACCAGCCTGAACCTTGGGTTCAGGTGGCTCAGGACCGAGATGCGTGGAGGCACCAGGGGGAGGCCTTTGCCCAGCAGTGAGACACACCAGGCTAATTGTAACCAGCCTCAAAGCAGGTCACACTGCAACCTAAGTGCCTCATGGACAGATAATGTGTCATGCCACCGTTCTGACCTGCAAGCGTCACAGCAGTAAATAGCAGTTCAAATTTTGAAAAACAACTGTGTAAGAGCTGTCCGTTTTCGCGAAAACTAACGATTTCTCAATTGATAGTGGCAAATCTGACATAAGCCTAGTCTGCACACTCTCACACGAGAGATTGGATCAGCAGTTGGCACAATTATGCCTCCCTGCTTTGCTGGCGGATTTGGACGGTTCGTCGGCCGGGGAAATTGGCCCGGCCTTTTTACTGGTCGTTGGCTTCGTTCAATTTCTAGGTGCCGGTGATTCACGTGCAAATTGCGGTGGTATACATACATGCAATGATGTGTCACAAGTTACGCGAATGAACTATGACAATATAGTAAACGTAATAGACACAAACACTCGTAAAGTCTTGAGTTTGAAATCCAATTTCAAGGCTCTAAGAACTCAGTGTCAGAGTTCTAGGTTTCTTCTATAACATTAGTATAGAAATCCAATTTCAGGATTCTAAGAAATGAAAGTTCTAAGAAATGAAATTTCTAAGAAATGAAATGAGTTTATTCGCAAGAACTCAGTGTCAAACTCCTAGGTGTCATATCAATGACTTATTCGAAGTCCTTTTGATAGCACGTGTCATTTCGATGAAGACTTGTCTAGTCTTGGTTAATAGTCACCTTCAGTAGGTAATTAAGTAGTAGGAATGTATGCGGGCTATCAACAAGTTAGCCATTCAGTTTGCTTCTTTCAGTAATTTATAACCCAGCGACTCGCCACGTTCCTTAATTACAGCTGGTTGTTCTGACACAAATGAATGCGCTTCCGAACCTTATTAGCATTGAAATACTTTTGAATTAGTATTCAATAAGTTAAACTGGTTTAGATACAGTTTTCTCAGTTTTTTTTTTAAATCGAGTAAAAGACTAATTAAATTAGTATTCAAGTTTTCGTAATTTCTAGTATTAGTTATTTCTAGTAGTTGCATGGATAAGACATGCGAACGCCATGAAAATGGCTTTTTAATGTCATTTATACGATGAGCTGTTTTTGGGTAATCGCTAGGCTGAGTAGTGCTGCATATCCACAATCATTTAGTACGACGTCACATTTCTCAAACACTGTCTGAGTCCACATATTGTATTTGATGTAGATAACGCATTCACAGTACGGTGGCTGGAAAATTTTAAAATAGTGCCAATTGACGAGATTTCTAGTTCCAAATTACTTTCTATACCTTTATTGTAAAATTTAAAAATTCATGAAATACATAAACTAAGTACGACTGTGTGATAAATAAATCCTTTATCATAAAATAAATAATGACTTCTAAGCAAATGTTAGGGCACTTTCGAATTCTAAAATAATTATTTTGAAAATTGGCTTTGTTTTATAATTATTTTGAAATTAGTTATCAATTAATGAATTAGTTTTTACATGCATATCGCCTGAATATTTCACACGCAGCTTAGAATAAAGCACGGTACAGTAGTTTTTAGAAAACAAGTGTCACGGTTGAGTATTCGGGGATCTGTAGGTAGAACTATGATGTATGTATTTTAATTTTTAGAATTATAAACCTTTCTTTTTCTAACTGGGTTTCCTACAAGGTATCCTTGCCAATTCATTTACCTTCTATTCAATCCAGTTTATAGGATCAAACTTAGTTGCACACAAACTTTTTTATAAGATTTTTGAATAAAGAATTATCCAACATCAAATACATTTAAATAACTTTAAGGTCAAGAGCCCATCTGAGAAACTCATTTATCAGATCATCTCGAATCCTATTAATAAAGACATCGCGTCGGACAAAAGTTCTGTAATGAGTTCGACACAAAAGATGAAAGTTTCCCATCACAGGAGTCATTGGAGCGGATAGGCAGGTCTATTATACTGGCTTCAAAGAGATTTACTAACACGATCCGACACGATTGAAATATTGCGTTGGTTGCTGATTAGTTGACGAACGCTTGACTTTAGTTAAAATATAAAAGAAACACTGTCTGAGGAGGGCGCTGGTGTCTGCGACACAGTTTTACTAAAAACTACTGCGGGCATCATCGAATTCCAATAGTTATATGATAACCTGTGTACTTGTTCCGAAATAAATTACTTACATAAAAATTACTTATGTAAATAATAGAAATGAGTTGTCCAGCCAGCAAAAGAAACGACACGATTCCGTACCGGATAATGTAAACCTCCCTTTAACAGGGGCAGCCTATTTTCTTGACAGTCAATATGATAAATGGAAGATTACAATTGGAGGTGTCACTTCTGAAATGGGCTTTTCATTTACAGATAAATTTATCAATTACTAAGGGAATGTTATTGAAGAAACTGACGTAAAAGTTGTGAAGTGAATCTTTGAAGTGATACTTATAAAAAATGATAAGTATATTTTTAAGCCTTTCACGTCTGAATGGCCCCGACTGTGCAGTGAAAAATAAATTTATCTATTAGCTATTTATTAGCTATATATATTATTTATCTATTAACCTTGTCTATTAGCTCATTACACTCGGCATGGCACCGATCAAAACACACGTGAAATATTTATATTCAGAGTATGTATTTATATTTATGATCGTTTTTTTGAGTATTTCTAGAGTGTTTGAATGTTTGTTTATTATGAAGAAAACGGCCGGTTCTACGGTGATTGACATTAGAATAAGTAAGTTAGTAGGTACCTCTATTATTATTTAGACATAGGTTTTCAATTTCGTATTTTCATGAAACCTGTCTGTCAATCTGAGTAGCGTTTGATATTGTATTGGAATATCACGCACGAGTTTTATTTTGAAAAAAGCAGCTATTCCAATTCTGAAAAATATTTTACGTAACTTTCAAAGTGTATAAGTGAATACACTTTGGTTTAATTAATAAATAATATAGTAACACAAAACTGCAGGCACCCACCACAAAACTATAACATCCTTGATAAAACACGTCAACTGACATTCCCGCGTTATTATCCAATTGGCGGGAAAACGGACAAGATGGCCGACCTTACAATAATTCAATTCACTTCCATTAGATTCTGCGAGAGAAAATTTGTCGCTACGTAATTCTAAAAACAACTTTCAGATAATTTATGGTCATAATCATACTAAACACGCAATTCTCGATTATTAAAGTAATTTCATAACAAGTACAACGCATGTTCAAACTAATACTATCTCGGAGCACATAAGATAACGTAAACAAACATTAGTATCGCAAAACAATCCATATTTTATTTGAGCATAGACTATCGTGAAGCGGGCTTTATTTATTCTGTTCAACAGAATCAATGAAGGTTCCGCGCGGCCGTGTCGCAACTGCTAGCGCCATCTATTATGCAGTAGCTGAGGCTCGTACGGTACAATTTCAGCTTTTAGTTCGCGGGATGGCCGCACGCTGTGGTTCAAATCGTGATCTAAAACCGCCTTTTAAACTGGTTTTCTCGTAGCTTTACGCAAAATAATTTGAATTTAACAGGTTCGGAATTGCATTGGCAGATGCAATTTTTATGGCTTTCTGTTGACCACAGCGTATTATTCTTAAAGAGCGTTGAGAAATATTAATACATGAAGGCTTTTAGTTTCCTTATCTTTCGTTGAGTGTTTATGAACGAGTTAATCTAGAAAAATTAGTCAAATTTACCCAGTATTTTTAAAAATCGCATCATGGCTGGGTTGAAAATGGCTTGAAAATGACACAAAAGTGTAGCCAATTTCACCCTTTCTATGACATAATATACGTCTTGTTTTACTATCCTTGAAGAAACAACAATGTTTCTTCAAGTAGCAGGTAAGTAAGAAAAGAAAAACAAGACATACGTTAAGATGGGCCAAAGGGTGTCTTTTGAATAAACTCAAGTTCAATATAGCACCCTAGGTTTCTGTCGACGTATTTTGTTTTTGATAAGAATATTTAGTCAAACCCGTCAATTAAAATGGCGACTACCTTCAGTAGAGGTTCAGCCCGTATCTTTTTAAAAAAAACTAGGTATGTTTTAAGCAATGTCCTATTACCCGCCAATGATTTAAAACAGCGAACCTTTAGGCTGTGTTTCCAACACACATGCGAGGATAGCTAGTATTTTTTTAAACAGTTTAGTATTTTTTGAAAAAGTGTGATGTACACCATATAAATACGAGACAAAAGAATAAATTACACATCCCACGGAAGGCGGGGAAATAATTTATGGGCAATTGTGTGGGCTTCTATGATAAACTTAAATCTGAAGGAATTACAGTTTAAAATTTTACTAGTCTAAGTGCTTGAAGTAAAATTACTGATTTCTTTTCTGTTTTCATCTCTGATGGAAACACAGCCAAAGGCTTATCGATCTGTCAGAAACAGTTCTAGACTTTTCTATGAACACAGACACGAACAGTATAAACTAGATGACATAACCGTCTCCTTTACGATACAACTGGCAAGTTTACTATAATGTGAGTGGTGTTTGCTTGCAAACAGCCGGGCAATTTGAAACTTTGCGAGGGACGTACTGCGGTTTCATAGTTATGAAACTCGGTACAGTGTAAAATTGACAGTAGATAAACAATTTCATCTATCGGTATCATCTATCTATGTTAACGTTTCAACTAGTCCTAAGTTAAGTAATATTATAATATATGTAACTTATTATAATATATGTATATATTATATAAATATGTATTATATGTATCATAAATATTTAGAAGGATAGGTATTTATTATGTTTATTTAGTCAATATTATTTTATAAAATTATGTATGTTTATTATAATAATTATGTATTATTTTTAATGCTATTGTACACTTCCTCTACCTTTTACATCGCCTCTCCTATAACTCTAAGGTTTGCTGGAAGAAAACTCTGGAAGGGTTAAGCTCGCCTATGTACATATCCTATTTTATAAGTTCATGTTTTGTATGTATATGTGTACAATAAAGAATTACAAGAATTACAAGAATTACAAGTAATGCCCTTGTTTTTGATTTCTTATTGTCTAATTTTATTTGTGTATTATGTTTAAGTCTAATAAATTATTTTCTTTGACCGCATAGAGTGATAGGTCTTCTTGATAAGCTTCTGTTTTATGTATTGTTTAAATCTACGAGTAGGGAGCTCAGTTCATAAAAGTAAATGACTACATTATCTTTCGTCTAGTCAAGGTTATTTATCTACTGTCTAAGTTAAGACACTGTCAAATAACTGTGTCATGATTAGTGCTCAGGCATATTTGGTCTCATACACACCGCACGTTTCTGCGTGATGCTCAACAATTTGTCTGTATAACCAAGGCTGTGTTTCAAATTAATGTCTTGGAAAATAGAGGTATATGTCTGTGACGTCACTTGTCGCAAGCCTTCAGAAGGGGAAATAAGTTTGCGGAAGATCAGCTTTATGGAATGATAGGCTCTAAGATACACACAATGCAGTAGATTTTACATTGTGACAAGTCTAGTTTCATAATTGTGAAGCAGAAGAGAGAGAACGTATCAAATACCTACCATCTTTGTGCACGATCTGCAGAAATTTGTTCCGTTGGTCTGGGTGATTTTTATGTAGGTATAGTAAAAAATATCTATCTATTTATATATAATGTATTAAATATATCAATTATCTAGTAACCATAACAAAAGCTTTGAGTAGCTTACTTTGGTGCTGTGTAGATTGTCCAACATATTTATTTATTTTTATATATTTATCTGCGTCTCAGGTGAATCTTCATTTAAGGCCTCCGCATAGGCTGTCAACATAGCACAGGATATTTAACTTTATCATCCAAAAACCAGCAGTCAGAAAGCACTACCTCATCCAATAACCAACAGCCCACCTGGGACGCTATTAGGGAAGTTAAACGAGTACATACCATGAAGTCTGTCCACAGCCACCAACGTGGCCTAACGAGCTAAGTTCTATGCTCTGGAGGGTAGATCACTTGTGCCACGTTAGGGGAATCCATATCAAAGTTGGGGATGAGATTAGAAAGTCGACTTTGATGATTAAGGCACTAAATGATGTTTTATTTATTTAAATAAGTATGAGATACGTCTTATTAATGTCTCCAAAAGAGCTTTAAAGGAAACATTATTTGAGTTATGAGAGAATTTCATTGGGTCACTGTGGAGTTTACGGGACGCAAAAAAAATAAGGTTTTTTTTTTGGTCAAGGTCATTGACCTTTGACCCCAAAGTTCAAGGACCTTGACAAAAGTGACCTTGAGGTCATTAACCTCAAGGTCACTGACTTTTTTTTGTGAAAACGTTGGTTTTTGATAGAATCGATGCCGAAAACTTAAATAAATCATTTTCGATCATAAGGTCAGTGACCTTTGAGGTCAAGGTCACTTACCTTTTCTGTAAAAACGTTGGTTTTAGCTGGAATCGATGATGGAAAATTAAATTAATCATTGTCGAACTCAAGGTCAGTGACCTACGAGGTCAAGGTCACTGATTTTTTTTTTAATTCTTTACCTCGGGGTATTTTTTCATCTTTTTTTGGTTCCATCACGATTCGCCATAGCTCCGGCGCTTCGGGAAGTGCAGCCTCTCCGCCATTGCGTAACAAGGGACAGGCACCACGGCTCACCTCCGCAGCTTCGGCTTTTTGGTCGCCTTCGGCGACCAGCCTCAGCCGCTGCGGCTCGCGCGGTGCCTGTCCCTTGTTACGGCTGGCGGAGGATGCACTCCCTTCGCGCCTCCGGCTTATTAAATACACTCTAGGGGCGCCACGCACAAGACCACGTGGAGTCGGGGTAGTCTGTGTCGGATCCGCCACTCAAGTTGAACCTAATCAACTCTTATCGGAATGAAAAAAAAGTATTATTTGCTTTAACATCAAAATAACAAACTGCCGGTGCCACCCCCATTGCATTAGAGCGTAATTTTGTATACTGCCACAATCACCCCTAAAGTTTACAGAGTACAGAACGACATTATTTGACCTATAGCGCCGAGGTCATTGAACTTTGAGGTCAATCACCTAATCCAAAGTTGCATCTCTAATGACTCTCTTCACGATGCCATAAAAAAAAATATATGTTATATATACATGAAAAAAATCTTCGAAAATTTTCTAAGTCCAGCTCCCTTTAAAACAGAACGACATACTTTGACCTGTAACGGCGAGGTCATTGAACTTTGGGGTCAATGACATTAACCATAGTTGGACCCCTAGTGACTCTCTTCACGATGCCATAAAAAAAAAAATATGTTATATATACATGAAAAAAATCGTCGAAAATTTTCTAAGTCCTGCCGACTTTCTTTGACCTCTAGCGCCGAGGTCATTGAACTTTGGGGTCAATGACATAAACCAATGTTGGACCCCTAGTGACTCTCTTCACGATGCCATAAAAAAATATATATGTTATATATACATGAAAAAAATCGTCGAAAATTTTCTAAGTCCTGCGTCCCGTAAACTCCACCCCGACCTTTCATTGGAACGGGGTGATGGAAAAACATGGATATCGTATTTCGTATGATAAAGTGAAGTTTTAATGTATTTAGAATTAGTGTCAGAATCAGGATGGCAATATAAAAATCGTTAACAAGCTATTTTACACAAATTTAAATCTCGACTAAATTATACTTTGAACCATCATAAAATGAAAACCCCTGTACCGATTTTTACAAACTTAACTTACACTCGTTCAAGAAACTTTAAAATAACCTAATTGCAAATGGATTCCCGGATCATGCATTAAGAAGCTACGTTGCTACAATAATCATGACATATTCATAAAGAAGAAAGTTATAGTTTCTAAGATAAAAGAGAGCAGGGGGAGTCTTTCAATAATTGATTCTCGCTTTTTGAAAACCATTTCAATAAGCAAAGGTTAACAACGATGCATGACTGCAACAAATCAAATCGTACACCAACAACCGATTACCAACTCGCTCACAATTGCCCCGGCAAATCGATCCTTCGATTCCTAGTAAAGTCACTAACCTCCGCTGCAACGTATTAAATATGCAGTGTAGTTTTCATTATTAATCGTCTAGAAAGTGGGTAATGCGGTCTTTACCATAGCAACTTGGCGGAAGATAATTTCCTCAAGAAAAGTATTAACTTGGTAGATCTCGAACTTGCTTGGTTTTCCTGATTCTTAGCATCTCATTCATATTTTTAAAATTTTAAGACACCATGTTAATGCCATTTGAGTAATAGTAAGCACTGCCTAGTTTTTTTGTAGTGGGTGACCGAAACCATTGTTACGTAGGCACATACATACATCACTACATATAAAACAAAGTCGCTTTCTCTGTCCCTATGTCCATATGTATGCTTAAATATTTAAAACTACGCAACGCGATTTTGATGCGGTTTTTTTTAATAGACAGAGTGATTCAAGAGGAAGGTTTATACGTAGGTATAATAAAACCATGCGAAGCCGGGGCGGGGTCGCAAGCTTTAGTATAAATGATTCCTGAACGTTTTCTTCTCCAGCAAATCCTTGACCGAAAACCTATCATTACTAATCTTATTCCACCCCATCTTTTTTATATTCCTATATCATCTTCAGTAGGTACCAATAATTGACTACTGAACTGAACAGCGCGACCTAATTGTAGAGTCTCGATGAACGTTTCTTCATTTTTATCGCGTGCCGGCAGTTTTTATTTGACTCTGCAAGTCCTTTTTTAACTGTTAGTCAGCAGTATTTTATCTTTGTCAACAGTTTTTGTTTTTGCTTTAGGAACATGTTAGAGTCTGATTCACTAAAATCGCTTAAAATTAAGGGTGTTTATTAGTATCTTGGAACTAGAATGGAGTGGAGTAATTAACGCAAGATTTTCTTTAAACAGTTCAACTGCACATCCACCAGCGACTGGACCGACAAAATGACATATTTTTAGATTTGTTTCTATGGTGTTCGTTTACTATTTCAAACGAACTAAGAATATTGAACCTCGATAAAGTGGCGCAGGACCGTGCGGAGTGGCTCAAAAGTATGGGAGGCCTATACCCAACAGTGGGTGAAGTCGAGCTGCGGATGATGATGAAGATTATTGTAGAAACGAACAAGAAGCGCACCTGAATGATTATACTTACCTTATAGTGTAGAAAAAAGACAGAATGGATAGAGGGGAAAGAAGCCACTAAATCTGAGAGGTTACACTTAGAATCTTTTCACTTCTACAATTACTTATTACGCTGTAACGATTAGGTAGTTATTGAAAATACAAAGATTCATATACAAATAGGAACAAGGGCATATCGCAATTCCTACCTATCAAATTTCGCAGGCATGCAAAACAGACATGCGATTGCCAGAACAGATAACAATCATACGCAAGCCGGCAAGTGACACCGCTGTCTGTACGCACGAACCGATTTTGTATGCGATTTACAAGTTAGTGGGGCCTAGATATGGAGGTCGCGGCGTATTGGCTCATTGATCAGAAATTAGAAATCAGTAACTTTATTTCTTTGGACTTATAGGTAATTTTCTTGACCTTTCTGGTCTAACTATCAGAGCCTGGAAAACATATATTTTAGATTATGTGCAAAGCAAAAAAGATTATTTAAGCCTGTACTTGTCCGTCAGATGGCTAGCCGGCTGTCTTTCTGATTCGGCATAGATTTCGAAAGAACCGAATACGAAAAACTACCAAAGAAAGGGCAACTGCTTCCGTGTGTATTTGAACACCATTGCGAACCACAATATGCCTGCCAAACCTGTTGATTATTTGAAAAAAAAATATTGTTCGGGGAAGGCACGTTTAGCAATCGACATGACATGTATGCTGCTGAGGAGATTCGAAAACTCAAGGTCTGCTGAGCAGTCAACAACCTCTCTTTACTCCTTATGTTTTCCAATTCCTCCAAAATTCGTGTGTACCTATCCAATCAAATCTTATAATTTTCAAAGAAAGGGCAACATCGAATTCCTCCAATTTCAATTATTAATTGACACCATAGAATAAAGTAGTAAATGTCACACAGATAAAAATCAACAATAGATGAAAAAACTCTAAAACTCGTAAGTAACCAATCAAATCGTACTGTCTGTCTGTCGGGCAGTCTGCAACAGCCATGTGACTCGATGTGACACCTACAACTGCCCATTCACACCGGATTATTCACCTCATTATTACCCTTACTAGTGAGGAGTTAATACTGTTAAAACATCCATTAGATTATAATGTATTGTTGTATATATCAGTCATCTGGTATACACATAACACAAGCTCTGCTTAGCTTGCGGCTAGACGATTCTGTGTGGATCGTCCGAGCAGTATATTATTATATTATAGAAAAATCTTTATTTTACTTAAACCTAACACAAAAAGATAGAAAATAATACATATATATGATGATTGAATGCCAAAATCAGTTTACCACTACGATTCTGTTAGTGAATTCAATTTTGTCAACACACCTACCCATTCAACGTATCAAATCAAATCATTTCTTGCATAAAATACATGTAGTATTCAGGTGTTTTTATGTAGTACACAAGTGATTTTATGTTTGTATCAACCTTTAAAATCCTTGAACCACCCTCGCTTAATAAATTATTCAACCCGATACATTCCCCTGATACACAAACTGGAGGACCGATCTACCCATGTTAATGAAATGAATTCTGCCATTGAAATTGCTAATATTAAACACCTTCCCGGCGATGCCTCGAATCCCTAGTAAATTAGGGACCGGCTTCCACTCCAATTACTTGGGATTCTGAGGGAGACTACGAAATTAGTCGGCATCTAGGCCAAAGCTACTTTTTCCGAGGTTAAATACTAGATACTAGGACTTCAGGCGGATGGACAACTGTCGTGCGGGAAATCTTAAACATTTCTTGAAATATTATTATTTGTTTTGTCTACAAGTTGTAATAAAGCTAATTATTGTTATATTAGAAAAAAATAAAACTTTGATGGGCCAAAAGGCAATCATCTAAATACCTAAGTACTACTACTTTTATATAAAATCTAGGTACCTAACATTGAGCTAACATTGTAAACCCCATGAAGGTAAAACTTACTTTGATTTAACCGTCGTTTTGGAGTATATAAACATTGTAATGATTTTAGTAACGTTAAAATATAACATATTTGAAAAGACATTACACTCGAAATGAAACTGATTCGAAGTTTATTTTAACGTAGGTCACAGCAACTGACTTATAATTTTCAAAACCAAAAAAATAGTTCGATAGTATATTACTTGAAGAACGAATAAACAATCAAAAACCCAGAAAAAAATAATTTCCTGCGCGATCGGTACGAACCCCTGTAGTGTATTTTACTAGGTCGCGTTTCTTCGCTGTATAAAACTGTCAGTTAGCAGCGCACGTAAGGTACGTAATATTATGTCGAGCAGCAAGTAGAATTGCTCGACTGACTATTTTTAGAGAGACAATAGGTTCAATAAAATTCGTACTATTCGTACATAGATCATAGACAAACATTCAATAAATCTTTGAACGTTATTCTTTTCGGATAAGTAGTAAACGTTTTATTGGCCAAATTAATACGGATCACTTGCCTATCAAATAAAAAAGAAACAAATCACCGAAAGATCATGTTAACCTTATTGTTATATATAGGTCGCGTCACGTAAAAAGAGCGCTGGAAGAAAGTGGAAGGGGTATGTTCGCGCATGGGTACACTCGCGTACGATAGTACTATGCCAATTTGCTGTGCCTATTTTTAACTAATATTTCACTCGCGGCTTGGTGTTGGTTATTAGAAAATAATATTAGATAAAATTAAAAACAAGTTCGATTCAGTTTAGAATGTTTAATCTAATTACAAAAAAATAATGTAATGTAGCAACTCCATCCATTAAGTCGTCTTGGGTGACGTGAAAACCAGATGAGGACGCGGGATTGATACTGGAGGTGGCTATTTCATCATCGTCGCTGTCGTCACTTGAGCTTTCATCATTATTTGAGTCAGAATCATCATCCCTTACACGAATAATAAATGTTTCTGTAATCATATCTACCAAATGATCACTTTTACAGTAATCGGTCTCTACCTCTATTTCCTTTACCTTTGTGCATAATTTCCAAAAACCATTAAAATGTAAAACCATTTCGTAAACTTTTGTGCGCGATGGTATTTTGACAAGAAACGTGACGTGTGACAGCAAATGTCAACTGACGAACCAATAGCGCACCGGCAAGCATGCGGCGCATGACCCTTCCACCCCGCGCCCCACCGCCTACCTCCAAATAGACCCATAAATCGCCTTCTGCGCAGCTTGACCGCCAGCGTTCTTCTTACATGACGCGAACTATACATTAGAACATTTTATAGTAAACTAGCGACCCGCCCCGGCTTTGCACGGTTTTATTATACGTAGGTATAAACCTTCCTCTTGAATCACTCTTATCTATTTAAAAAAATCGCATCAAAATCCGTTGCGTAGTTTTAAAGATTTACTAAGCATACAAAGGGACATAGGGACAGAGAAAGCGACTTTGATTTTAAACTTACGCGATCAGAACACATTATTATAAATATTTATGTACGGGTATTTATCGCGTTTATTTACCTTTTTTTGTCATCCCGTGACCACGGCAGTGTGTAAACCTGTCGAAACGTCGGGAAAAATAGGTAAATAAACGCGATAAATACCCGTACATAAATATTTATAATAAAGCGACTTTGTTTCATACTATGTAATAATGAAGAGATAAGTAATTTACCTTCCTATTCCATGCGTCAAATTAGAAAGAAACAACCGACGCCCGCGCATACCAGCGACGACGCGCCGATGACGTCCCACGGAAGCTAAGGACGTGCGCGCAGGTGACTAACCTATCTATTGTGTGGGCACATCGGCTATTGGCAACAGGACGCAAAACGGTCCGTTTCAATTGAACAACCAAATTTATCGAGGTAATATTTGTTGATTTGGCAATAGATGATTTTGTTTGACGGGTAAAGGCCATTGTGGTATTGAATTGAGTACAATTGTGTAAAGCTGTCGATATGACTGAAGTGTGAAGTGTATTCAAAAATTCAAAATTCAAAATTCAAAGTGCTTTATTTCCTTAAGACCTTACAGGACACTTGGACACGTCATAAAGTACATGTTAAAAATAATTGAAATTATGAAATAAAGTGCTCACTTTGATTATTGTTCACTTCGGTCTATTTAGGTAAAGTAAAGAAGCGAACAAGAAACCTTTACCTTGTATAATAGATATAATAGAAGTCATAATAGAATGTTATAATAGAAGTCACCTTCTTATTTAGAATGAAGACGAGAGGTTCTATAGAAAGTACCGCATTGATATAACTTGGAACGAGCAAATTTTAAGCGCTGATGTCAGGCAAATCCTTCAAATAATTATTCTGTGGCAAAACAGTCGGTTCGTGCGTGACTAAAGATGTTGATATTAGATTCCCTAACGGTCCCAAAACTTTCAGTATGTAAAGTGGATAATGACACAGCGTATCGAGTGTAATGCGTAATCTGTTTGTTTAGGTATGATGGCTGGATTTGTATAGGCCTTTTTAGAGATGGCTAGCGGCTAACAAAATAAAAACTGGTTTTTTACATAGGCTTTTAGATAACTTGCGTTGCTAGATAAGAGTGGTTATTGTGGCTAACCCTCCAAATACTCAAACACAATATAGATATGAGCACGTCTTTAGTCGCGTTTCTTTTACATAGAGCATAATAGGAATGTCGGAATACTATTTAAGACATGCTTACCTAACTCACTTGCGTCTAAGCCATCTAGGATAAGAGAAGTACAGGACTGCATCGACTTTCTAAGAGGGAGGTGGTCTCATGCCTAAGATCTACCTAATCTAAAGACAAGAATATCTATATAAACTAAGGCTTTAAAAAGAATACTGAAAACAGACTATTTCAGATATTGATGCTGAGATCTAAAAATATGGTCAAAGTGTCCGGCTATTATGAAACCCAGACTAATGGGCATTATCACTTGCCCACATCGAATAGAGTATAAACTTAATCAATTTTGGTCACACAAACATTTAGGGCTTCAGTTTGAAAACCACACCGCCAATTTCAATATGCTTTACCGATAGTAGTGTCTTTTAAACTTTGAACAAAAAGCGTTTGAATTGAAACTATGTTCGTTATGATCACTAAAAACACTTCTACCTCACGAAAAATAACAAATTATTCGTGGCGTTTGTCCTTAAATATTCCGTGAGCATTCAACTCCAAAGTTAGTAGGGCTATTTTTAGGGGTACCAGTTCTAGTTCGTACCAGTTCTAAGTTCTAGTGAGTGATGATGGCACGCAATCATAAAAAAATACCTCATCGTCTCCAGAACCTTGTGGAACCCCAGCATGGCTGAGTTTTTTGTAGACCAGCTTCCTCCATACCAGGGATATGGCGTTTCTCTCCGTCTTAGCCACAGATGATATCCAATCTTCGTACTCTCTTGCACTAACACAATCTACTATTATACTGCACGAATGACAATACATCACCACATTTACCAGTATCTAAGCACTATCCCTCCAAACGTCTCTCAGCTGCAAAGAAACACACTCCACTGATATGCGGTGATAATCAAATCGAAGCAGAATAAGTAATCGAAATCAAACATGAAAAACTGCACCGTTCCCTTCCGCTATCAAGCACGACACACTTCAAAACCACGAGACCTTGACTGAGAAAATAATCAAGACGTAAGAACAGACGTACATGAATAAAACAATAACACTGACCGAGAGCTAGACCAATCTTAATCACGGCCAAAACAATCGAAGATAAGACGAAAATACATGCGTGTGATCAAACTGCTACGTCACGGAAGATCATGACATTGGGCGTTGTGATACAAATCTTCAGGCAAGTTCACACTAGGACAATCCTAAAAAGCTACAGTAGAGATGAGAACCTCATCTTTTAAAATATTCTGTGTTCTGTGATGTGAATGGAACTAAAGAATCTGTTACAAAGGCATACCCAAGTCAGCATGCTTTCACTTCGATTAAATTCGGGTGAAATGTCTTCAAGGACGCGTTATCAAATTTGAGCAGAGGCACGATAAATTCATGGCATAAGTAGTCTAAAGCTCTCAACATATTGGATGGATAGGTACATAAGATTAAAAAGACGGAAGAGGAACAACAAAAGTATTGTTTTGTCCGATGAAGCGATTGCAAGTTGACAGAGCAAGCTCAAACACAATACTTGGCAGAGTTGGCAATCTCTTGCTTACATGGTGCTGTGTCACCGTGCTGGTGTGAACGGAGCTTTCTTGAAGAGTTGGCAAGTTTCCAACGCCCCGAACGGGTCGTAAAGCGACTTTTACTATAGCAACATCGGTCGCGAGTCGCGAGACATGCTATTCGATACGGGGTGTAAATGTTGGAGATGGAAGTGGCGTGTAGTCGATACATTACGAATCCAAATGATGGATACTTGGCTATACATAGTAGAAAACCGGATGTCGATGGTCGTCAACTTATCTAAACTCAAAGATTTCCTTTTCAGGAAATTTTATCGTCGTAAACTTGCTCTATTTCAATCTTTGTTTCCAAAATCAGATGCAACAGCGAGCGAATCAATATTTCAGACTATTATAAGAATCTGCCAGAAATCTAATTATACTTTGACATTTACAGCGTCAACCCGGCTGAAGCACACGTATTGGCATAACACACATCATTTTCAAGAGCGTTAAAACTAAAATTGAATGTTTCGAAAGCAAGACAAACTTGGGTATCAAAGTCACTCACGTTAAAGTTTTAACAAAAGAGTTTTTTGGAAACTCAACCAAAGCAAGCCCACACTATTGAATTTGGTGAGGTAAAGAGTATTTTCTGAGAAGTTTTTAATTAATAAAAACTTAAACTCGAGTGTAAGGATAAACGACTGAAGGGATTTTAAACTGTCCATAATTCTACCGTAACACACGCGATTACGAAAATACGAGTACGTCACAAATAGCTATTAGAACACGTGTGGGTAAACAGACGCTATACGTGTTAGAATCAACTGGATTTTACGATGGATATGTTTACCCATAACCGCATTGATTATAAGAGGAACAATCAGCGTCAATCAGAACTTCGAAGGTCATTCATCTTCATTGTCATGTCAGCCTTAGAATTCTGATTACGGACTTTAATACACTAAATTAATCGATTCAACACATAGGTACACAATTGATGTGTCTCAGAATGACATATTTTGGTATTGTACCTACTTATAATGAAATAAAATACGAAGGGACACGTGACATAAGTGTCAAGGTTCCATTCTATCAATATCTCCGTCTAAATATCACTCGCACGTAATATTATGTTTATTTCATCGTTTCTGCGAAGATACTATTGTCATAACAAAGCGATTGGTTAGCCGAATTCGGTCCCAGAGCTTTTTTGTCGGCGTGGTCGGGTAACAAAATGGTTCAGAATTTATTAAAAATATCCCAAATTCAAAAAGAAACCAGATATTTGAGTGACTTATGAAAATATTCCATTTATAGGAGATTAAAGGGAGGCAGCGAATGACAAAGTCTCTTTGAACCTAGACGGAGAACACGCTCCATATTTCGGAATATTGAATTGGAAACACAAATCAATATTCAATTGAAAACAGCTGGGCCCACTCAGCCATAACTAGGTAATTTCAGAAGCATCGGCCTGTTGAAAGCTTGTTTTATATGAATAGACAAGCTTTAATTTGATTTAAGAGTTTATAAAATCCATAGTAAAATAAAATTGTATAGTTAAACGTCTAGACAAAGGTTTGATGCGTAAGCGTAAGCATTAGTTCCAGTAAATACACATGTCTATTGAATAGTTGGATGGGAGAATCACAGATCAGGTAAAGCTGGCAAGAATTATTATGAAGCATGGTTTTGCCACATATATACTTTTAAACAACCTGTGAGGCGTGGTGGGATAAAAACCGAGATTCTGCTGAATCGCTTAGACTTTCGCTGATGTCTGCCTTGTTTTGTACGATTTACAGTTGTTTATTCTGGTTGCTCAGTGATTTTTCAATGTATAACAAAAATATACATGCAATGCAATGTTTTAAGTATATGGTATCTAGTATGTTTAACACACTCTGCTTTAGGACTAAGGGCTCCCACACAAAACTGAGATTTGATGCGATGCGATGCGATGTGATGCGATGTCACACGAACTTGAGATGCGAATTACTGCGATGCGAAATTCGCTGAATTGAAATGAAGAAGGCTGCTCAGGCGCCGCGCGTCTTTCTCTAAAGTTGTCTCAGAGCGGACTAAAAGGGGGGTCATCAAGTATGACGTAATATGGCAGGAATGCGCGATGCAAATGAGATCGGACGTTATCGTGCGAGCTCGCAGATATTTGCGATGCGATGCGAGTTCGCAGTTTTGTGTGGGAGCCCTAAGATGATACTGTGTGGATTGTCCAGCATTCTTTAATTTTGAGAAGAAACAAAATCCTAAAGGGCACTATGTAGCCGAATCCCTTATAAAAGCGTCCGAAAACATTTAGAGCGTGTAATTCAGGTCACGAAATTTAGATAACAGATTTTGCCCGATTTCTAAAAACAGACTCGTTAGGTATTCGATCCCTTCGCAGGGCTAAGGCATTCCGTTCGGAACTATGTAATATCTTTTCGTGCGCATACATACTCGTAGATATATTCTGGCCAAACTTAAGATTTTACGAACTTTGCCCACTTTCTTCAATCTCTAGTTGAGTTTTGATAGAACTCGAACTACCTGCAGACTTTAAATTGCGCTTCCCTAAAATGCTCAGTAGCAGCTCAGTAGCTAACAATTAGATAACCTCTGTGGCGCAGCGGGAAGGTCGCAGTAGAATGCGTATTCGATTCCTGCCTCGGGATAAATGTTTGTATGATATGCAGATATTTGTCTAAACAAACATGACACCCTTAAGTGTCCTGAATGGACATCTACTTATAAGAAAAACATCAATCTATGTCGTATAATTTAGAAAGTAAATCAGTTATCTAGTTCCTATAACACATGCTCTGCTTTGTTTGGGGGTTGGAGATGCTATGTGAATTGTCTAGCATTATTACTATTTATTTCACTGCTGGCAGATGCTCGATGCGGCAAGCTGAAGACAGGGCGTTATTGCTCTCATTATTAGAGGCCTGGAGTGATATGGGTTGATGATATGTGCATATATTTGTTTGCTGTTAACGTGGATACGGTGAAATAAACATGGAAATTAGTAAGAAGGTATAATTTATGGGGGTTTCCCACTGGTTATCCAGTTGTCTTCGTTCCCTTATCTGAATTAATTTCTAGTGCATGACTGCTTACGCAAGTCATAAGCAAAGTTGCAATATGTTTTATGTAATGCATTGCGTTTTGCGGTCACCATTTATTGTTGAGATTGTTTATTGTGTATTAATTTTGCTTAATGTTGCTTTAATACTAATAATTGATATTTCGTCACTTCATTCTTCAGATATAATTAACCAGGTAGTACTTTAAACCTACTAGGCAGTCGCACGATTTTAAAAGTAAATCGATTTACTCGATTTCATGTTTTTTTTTTTGAGGGTAGCCATGCCTTAGCTGGCTCTGTCCGCAAGGCGATGTCTTCATTCTTTTTTCGTGCGAGGCAGCGTACGGACGTAACAGCTCCCTCTTGTAAAATAAATTTATTCCTCATGCCGAAGTGAAGTTTCGACATGATTTAATGTTATAATGATAAAATTAAGAGAAGGAGAATAAAAAACGCCGACGAATAATAGTGTATTCGTCAGATTTGGAGTTAAGTGAACAAGGTAAGCAAAGTGCTATTATCTTTTCAAGTGTTGTTGCAAAATGTTCGTAAAGCAAGAAGGTATATTTCACCTCTGGTAGGTAACTACCTACTTAAGCCTGTGGGATTGACCCTGGGGTCAAAACAATGGCTGTTCTATGCTGGAGGTTAACCGAGGGTTATCACAAAGCAAATAATAGAACTAAAACTTGCAAACTTTTACGAAATTCAAACTTTTGAGAAACGTACGTAAAGCAAGAAGGTAGATTTTACCTCTGGTAGGTAACTACCTACTTAAGCCTGTGGGATTGACCCTGGGGTCAAAACAATGGCTGTTCTATGCTGGAGGTTAACCGAGGGTTATCACAAAGCAAATAATAGAACTAAAACTTGCAAACTTTTACGAAATACAAACTTTTGCGAAACGTACATAAAGCAAGAAGGTAGATTTTACCTCTGGTAGGTAACTACCTACTTAAGCCTGGGGGATTGACCCTGGGGTCAAAACAATGGCTGTTCTATGCTAGAGGTTAACCGAGGGTTATCACAAAGCAAACAATAGAACTAAAACTTGCAAACTTTTATGAAATGCTAACTTTTGGGAAATGTACGTAAAGCAAGAAGGTAGATTTTACCTCTGGTGGGTAACTACCTACTTAGGCCTGGAGATTGACTGTGGGTCAAAACGATGGCTGTTCTATGCAAAAGGTTAACTGAGGGTTATCACTACTTATCACAAAGCAAATAATAGAACTAAAACTTGCAAACATTTATTTTCGCTAATTCGAACAACGATGACTGTTCTATGCTTAGAGGTTAACCGAGGGTTATCACAAAGCAAATAATAGAATAAAAACTTGCTAACATTTATTTTCGCTCATTCGAACAACGATGACTGTTCTATGCTTAGAGGTTAACCGTGCGTTTTCACAAAGCAAATATTGGAACTATTACATAGCCAATTATGCTTGTTTGTATTTATTTTCACAAATTAGTCAATGGTTGTTAGAGGTTAACTGTGGGTTTCCCAAAGCGCTTTATTACAACAATTACACTACCACGTATGGTACTGACTTACATTTAGGTTCGCAAATTAGAACCACCACGGCTGCTATATGCTAAAAGTCAAATCATAGATCTTCACAAAGCAAAATATTACAATAATTACACTATGTTGGGACCACGTTTGGTGCTTTACTTGCTGACATTTACACTCTCAAATTATAACCTGCTATGCTAAAGGTTATACGTGGGTTTTCGCAAAGCGACATATTATAAAAACTACAACTAAGTCTGGTAGTTGCTTATTTTTGCAAATTAGAACCTTGATGTTAACGGAAAGTTAACACGTGGTCTCTTATTGAATAAATGGTAAACGTGGATTATCACAGTACCATTAAATTAAATATTTATATAATTAGATTCAATATAGATCACTCTTGTTATGTAGGTCATTGGGTTCGCCTGGTGGTTGTCTGTCGAACAACACATGGCAATTCTATTAAGCATTAGGTGCACTTTTTACGCTCGTACGAGGTAAATTATAACTAATTCTTAAAACTCTCGGTGGGTTTCAAAGAGACATTGCCAAGCATGATGGATAAGTGATGGTGTATATTATATGTTTTGGTTTACTTTGCCCGTTTTTTGTCTTGTAATTCAGAAAACTGCGCTTCTTACAAGCACTCAATTTAAAACGTAAAATTGCTGCTACAATATCTGATGCCACTAGGACAGAGGATAAGAGAGTCGACTCAGCTCAGCAGCAGTTAAGCTAAGGCACCACTGCTATTAACAGGGGCTTCTCGGTACTTATTGAAGTTATTATAAAATTCTTATACATAAGCTATAAAATTGTCAAGGGAAACTTATTAACTCCCGGTCTGGATCGTGATGAAATCTTATCCAGAATGAAGACCACGATGTAATTATTTGGTCTGAAGCTCTCACTAAGACTAGTTTAAAGATTAAAAGGCTATAAAAATTACTAGTTACTGATATTAAAAAATAAATAACCGCATCCGCAAAGGCACCAGTAGTGGCGTCAGTCCATCCGACGACCAGTCGCCCCCGGGTGGGGAACAGAACAGCCCTCCTTATATACGTCGTTATACATGAACTATGGGGGGGGAGGTAACCCCGCAGGTTACAGGGGGCCTCAGGCAGGAGCGAGGCCGACAGCTCAGACTCTAAACTAGAGCAAGCCACGTGCTCCGGCACCGCAATTATAAAATTGGGTACACCCTGAGCATAACCTACATTTTTATAATTGTCGTTCCATTATAAAACTGATTGGATTTAAGTTATTCTATGAAGTTAACTAGTAGAGTTAGAGTTAGTTAGTCGAAAAGTTAACTATCTATTTATACTGTACAATAGAAAAGGGTACTTAGTCATCTTTCTTGCGATGATGAACCTGAAATGCTAACAGCGATTAATAATTTAATCGAATTAGATACATAGGGGCTATTTTAGTTTGTGGTCGCTCTCAAGGAGTCTTTATTTTCACTAACTGTGACCACTTATTCTATAGTTCATAAACCTTTTATGTTGAATTTAATAACTCTCATTAAATTCATTCATTTTAAGATGACGGATCATAGGATCGTGCCTAAACTGATTCCTAAACACGGATCCCTAGCTGCAATAAACCATCATTCATTCATTAATTCCTTAAAGAGGCTTATTTGCTTCTACCTGTAAATAAAGCTATTAGAAAATACTAACGCTTTATATTTATCTCAGTGACATTTTATGTATCGGAAACATACAATTATTACCACCAGAATGTAGTAAACATAGTTGAACTATTACCTATCTCTAAGTTACATAGTGATAAAAATATATATATATATATATATTTTGCCATAGAAGTCTTTATAGAAGCTTCTTGATTTTGTATGAGCTCCTTACTACATTACAAATGGTTTTAAATTGTTACGCTAGTGCATCGTAGCTAGCGAAGAATCACGCTAAATTAATATCGACACATATCTATCTATACCTAATATAGAGTGAGGACTATTCCATTGAGTTTTCCAATAGCTCAACCATTTTGCTTTCCGCACCTATACGAAATGTTCGACTATACAGTCTACAAACGAAATCCAGATACTTCGGCGATAGACGCGTTAACGATTAGATAGCAGAAAAGCAACTTCTATGCATTCCCGCCATATTCTGTTGTCCTAAAGTGCTTAAGAAATTTAAGCAATGAAGCAACTGGAATTGGACAGGTTCCTGGTTTCCTAAAGACGGTATTAGATTTTGAAATACTTTATTAGAATAATTTACATTATAAAAATATAATTTTCAATCCCACTAAATATCATAACAAAGAAGTCCTACCTTGGGAACCGCGAAGCTCAGGACTACTTTTAAACAGCAAACTATCCCACCTCTAGCAAGTCTAGTCTAAAACTTAATGTTATCCACCGTCTTTAGTAGTATTAACGTACCACCCACAGTGGGTGGTAGCAAATTTGGGAGTTTATTGTTTCTAAACTGACGTAATCAGAACACATTGTAAATACCTATGAATATTTAAAATATTATTGCTGGTGACTTATTGACTTCTCAACCAGCGGATGTACCTACTCACTTTCAAAATATAACAGTTCAGCAAAGGTACTCTAATCAACCTTTTATTTGCAACGGTCAGCACTATCATTGCTTTTGGGTGGTAACATTAGACGTATGCTAAACGGCATTTACATACAAACAAAACCCCTCTATTCCAAAACATTTTTTAACTTGGTGTTCTCGGTTAGTGCTTCACTTTGCTGGTCATTACATCGGTTATTGCGACAGTAATACCTGCATAAGGGGCTCAAGCGCTTTAGCTTATAAAGTGTCAAACAAAAATATACCTAAATGGTAACAAATCCAATTTTCTGATCTTTTAAAAACTCCTACTGCTGGTGAACCAGACCTTGATCCTGCAATTTATCAAAGAAAATTCAAAGCTTTATCCGGCTGCTGCGCTGGATTAATGATTAATGACATCAAGCTTGAGTCCTGCTGATGTAAAGTGGAGAATGGAGTTGACATGACCATATATAGCGCTAGACACGCATTAGCGGCGGCTTCCGTTGAGGTCTCGTTTGACTTTTTCCAGAAAACGGTCGGATGGCATGGATCCTCACAAAACTTTGCTAGGATTCACAATCACCCTTATAAGAAGGGATTTTTCCCCAAACCAAAATCTTTTATTAATGAAAAATAGCGAATTACTTTTTGTACCTACTTATTTGATTACAAGTATTAGGTAACGATAAAAACAAATAGAAAATAACATAACTTACATTTTAAAATGTTTGAGGATGTCTTTCTGCAGTAGGTACCTATAGTTAGTAAAAATACTAACAAACTACCTACTAATTTTGGGTAAAGCTTGTATTATAATTCTAAATTTAAATTTTATTTTGATTTTATAAAAGCATATTTGATTGCAAATGATGCATACTCTAAACATCTACCTGGTTAATTATATCTGAAGAATGAAGTGACGAAATATCAATAGGTGATCAATTGAACTTGCAAAGTGAAGTTCGATCACTATTATATGAGTCACTTCATTCGAAGATATAAAATCACCCACCCATAGTAGGTATGATTCTACCCACCCAATAAATTTTAAATTTTCTCTGAAGAAATGAAGACATCGCCTTGCAGACAAAGCCAGATAAGGCATGGCTACCCTAAAAAAAAAAAAAAAAAACATGAAATCGAGTAAATCGATTTACTTTTAAAATCGTGCGACTGCCTAGTAGGTTTAAAGTACTACCTGGTTAATTATATCTTCGAATGAAGTGACTCATATAATAGTGATCGAACTTCACTTTGCAAGTTCAATTGATCACCTATTGATTTATACTACGGTACGGCGATATCGTCGATTCTTAACAGTTGAAAACTTCATTGTCGCGATTAATCTACCTGCAAAAACATTTTTATACTCTTGTCAAATTTATTTGGAACACAAGAAAAGCACAAGCTTTTAAATAAAAAGGAGTCGTCAAAATCGGTTCAACTGGACAAAAGTTTCGAGGATCACAAAAAATAAAAGTCGTAGTTATTTTTGAAATCAGTTCAAAATACCGATTGACTTTAACACGTTACGGGCTGATATAATGATGACACCTCATAACACTAGTTAGTGCAATCGCACCAGTGTTAGCTAAAAGCGAATGTTTTCATCAGTTAACCCTTTAATTAACCGCTTACGTCGGTTATATCCAACAAATATTACCGTCTCTATTTCGCCAGGGTCAGGTTATTTCAATGTGCCGAGCGCTGATGACACGGCAACTGAAGTCGGTCGGTTAAAGGGATAACATATTTAATACAAATATGGGAAGTGTTGTCATGTTACAATGCTCATATGACTCGCAACTACGATGCATCATTGTGTAACCTAATATTACATGTGCTTGCGTGGACTATGGGGGAATGAACTCAAGTAATAGCATTGCTATTTGCTGAGTTGTTATGTGCATTTTCGTTATTGTGTTAGGCTCTAAAATCCATCAGGTCTATAAGGCTCTTTATAAGTGCAATTGCTTTATTGTGTTAGGCTCTAAAATCCATCGGGTCTATAAGGCTCTTTATTACTATCATATCTCGTCTCCCTTTATAAAGGAACAAGCTATTTTTAGGGATAACGCCCAGCCCAAACCACTGAAGCTAGAAAGCTGAAATTTGGAGGGTTGGTACCTTTTACTACATAAACACTCGATAAGAAGGGATTTTTGGAAATTTAATCCCTAAGGGGGTGAATTTATATAATTACAGATTTATATATATATATTTTTTCTAAAAATGTTAAATTAATGAACACTTGTTTCAGGATTTTTCAAAATACTCTTGAATATGGGGTTAAACGTGTTATCAAAGTTTGAAATTGAAATGACTTTGACTCGATAATGGAATGTCTGTAACTTGTTGCAGGATGCTAATGACCTGAAATCGGTTTTGAAATGCACAAGTCGATACGAACTTTAACTATGGTTTCCAAACATTAATTTAAAAGTCATGACTTACTTATTATCTATTGACACCTTGCACCTAGATCGATTATAAAATAATTAACCACTAAAAAAACAAAGACCGCTGATGACCGTAGATGTAACCATATTCTGACGTCACCAATAAAAATCGCCTGTAATAGTTCCAGGTTCTGTTATTCAAACAAATGCGTGGTTGTACTGTTCGTAGCTAATCAGTGGGCGTACGTTCGACACTCAGGCACTCACCCACTCCCAACATCCTTTGATGCCTACACGGATGAACAATAATGCGCGTAATGTTCCGGACGCGATCATTTGAGCAGAATTTGTGGTGAAAATAATTGATATACACCCCAATTACCAAACACGTAGACATTACACTCTGACACTTTCCAACACTGTTGACTTCAAACAAAACTCCTTAGCAAAGTAGAAATGGTTTATATCATCTATGTAAGTATATCAGTCAGCTAGACCTATAACATAACACAAGCTATCCTTAGCTTGGGGCTAGATGATGTTATGTGGATTGTCCAGCATTATTTCATTATTTAATATTGACATTATTATAGCTTAACAGACAGTAATGCGTCTATAGGCTCCTGAACTAGGTTAATAATGAGTTTCATAAACCAGTCACTTCTCCAGCTTATAAAACCAGTAAATTATGTTAAACCTATACAATATTAACTAACCTTATGGTTCTGCTATTGGTTTTCCAGCCAAAAACCAAAGAAATGCCTACGACTTTATACTGTCGGGGCAAAAACTAGGAAGCTCCAGGTGTAAATCAAGAATTGGATTATCGAAGATGGCAAAGAATTGATTTGATGTGGAAACATCTGAGCCCACCACACAATGCGATGTCATCAAGTTCTGTTCGCCGTTTGTGTTACAGTGATATCTTAACCCTGTTAAAATCATTACATTCTATGAATGCTAAACCTGATGACGATGATTCGAAGGAAATTTGCGTAATATTTAGGGGATAGTAGAGCGTCTACTAGGGTCTCTTCTGGGACGCCATTCGCAATTACAGATCGATAAAAAACACTTTTGTATACATACAACGCAAAAACAACTATGTATAATGAGTTTAGCTAGCAAGTAAAACAGAGTTACATAGTTTAACTGAAATCCTCAACTGTTGTCTTTATTTATTGAGTCCCTGAATTATTTAACCACAGTGAAAGAAAACAATACAGACAGGAATGCATATAACTATGTAGTTAACTAGGAAGTAGAAAGTTACTTAATTGCATTTAAATCCTGTTGATTTATTATTTGTTGAGTCACACACAGAATAGTACTCAGACAGATTATATCAGTAACAGCAAAAACCCAAACTTCTTGTCTTAGGACCACTAAAAATAAACATGATACGATCAAGGCGTGGTCATTACATATTCTCTCGGCGAAGGTGCGACAGCCAGAAGGTACAGAAACGATTGAGAAGGAACCGGTAGCAACTCAACTGTTATTCTGTGACGATGAGTCAGACCGCATAGAAATTGTATAAGTCGCTAAGGGTCTAGACAGACGGACTGCAATTCAACTGCAATCCGACTGCCAAATGGCAGTTCAGATGCAGTTGGAATGCAGTTGGCTCGACTGCAATCAAACTGCACGTCGACGGGCAGTTGGCGTGCAGTTGGATTGCAGTCTGAGTGCAGTTAGTCGTTGTAACTGCACTCAGACTGCAATCCAACTGCACGCCAACTGCCCGTCGACGTGCAGTTTGATTGCAGTCGAGCCAACTGCATTCCAACTGCATCTGAACTGCCATTTGGCAGTCGGATTGCAGTTGAATTGCAGTCCGTCTGTCTAGACCCTTAGTAATATGGCGAGTAGTGAGGCAAAACGTAGGGTCAAGTTCGAGACTTAAAGCGTGAGGAATTAGTGCACGTGAGTTTGCTAAACGAGAAAAACATGTTTAGATTACTCTTTAGGGCTGTATTGGTCTTCAGAATTAGGGGTCAATTATGATGATCTGGGGTTATAGGATTCTGTTTGTAGAATTGATCTGCAATATTGAGTGTTTATATTCCACAGATCCATCACCGATTTATGATTTTTGAATCCTTTCCAATTTCTCGCGATTTTTTTTTTGCAAAAGTAGATTCCCTATTCATTTAAGACCCTATCTGAAAAGCTCCATTTCTACGTTTAGTATCCTACAGTACAATTTGATTACGAAAAAATACCTTCTATCCAGCTCACACGTACAAAAAAAGAAATGAGATAAATACAATACGTCATCTCTCAAAACCATTCGTTAACTAAAACGTACGAATTTGTCGTATGAAACAAAGATTCATTCGAGCATGAAAATATTTTACCAAAATAAGTAAGACAAATTAATGTATTTACATGCATTTGTCACCTTGCATCCGTCTATTAAAACGAAAACTTTTAAAGTCATCGTAAACTAATGTACAACTGGTACTAAAGGACTCTAAACGCATTTATCTTACTCTAATGACATTTAAGCGACACGATCATAAACCGCACAAGTGTGCCAATTGCCAATACATCCATTCCGTTCAATTTTCAAGCATGCGCCGTCGTAGCAAACTCATGAGCACACATAACTGTCGATCGTTAAAATAAAATCAAAAACAAACGTATGAGTCTTCTCTCATTCTATTTCCGTTCTTGGCGATACTCACTTCCCGTGTTCGTGCATCCAAACGGTTTACCTCATAACAGCATGCTTTTATATACCTATGTAGCTTGATTGTTTTTTGCTTCACGGATACTGTGTTAAAAAGATCTTCTCTTGTGGACAAAAATATTAAGTGAAAAGGAAATATATTACCACTTCCTTTCATATTTGATAAAAATAAAAATATTGACATCTCAGGATTTTACTTACCACACATATGGAAAGAATATCTGTTCCGATAATTCAACCTACGTCTTTTTAGTAGAAAGTTGAAAAAAAACTGAAATAAGGCGGCTTATAAGTCATCGATGTCTGAAAGGTTTTGCTTAGCTTTTTTTTACTTGTTTCCAGTTACTTAGTTATTTTAGTTTATACTTTTTAAACATAAATTTGTTTATTTATTAAGTTCATCTTTGATTCCTTATATTCAGTTATAACGTCGTATAAAACCAAATTCGACAGAATAGTGACTCTGAAAACCTAAAGATATGTGGTTGCACTGTACAATACACTTGTATAGTAGTTTTTCTCTTTTGGCAACTTGCCATCCATGTGCTTCCTATTTGGGTTAGTAAACATATCATTGCAACAACAACTTAATCAATCCCGATATTTTCGGGCAAACCCTCAAATTCGCTGGTGGAAAGTAGGGCAAGACTTAAATAATATATTAGTCATTATTAAATTCATATTATGACCTAGTTTGCATGTTATTCAAAATATTTGACCTATATACTTATACATATATACTTATATACTTATATGTATATATTTATAAGGAGCTATCCTAAGAGGAAGGTTAAGATTGAAGTATAAGATTCGTAACGAATACATCCGACAGAGAACCAAAGTTATCGACATAGCATAAAGAATCGCTGAATCAAGCTGGAGAAGAAAGACTATATTTTTTAGCATAATGTTTCAATATTTTATAAGATTACTTTTAAAAGTACATCGAAGCTTAGCTTAAATTTATATCTAACCTAAAATTATGTAGTAAGTAATGAGTATTTTTACAAAGCATCATCTAGTGCCAAAGCCCTGATTGTCATGAGATGAAAATGATAGTACCTAATCTTATTCTGGGTCTCTTCGTCCTTGAAGTCAAAACGCCGTCTTACATCCCTGGCCTCATATCACGCCCATCGATAAATTGCCAATTGTTATCAACTATTTTTTACCAATACAAACTAAAGGTGCGCGTTCACAGACAGGCACGATCCGCAAATGGTATCATACTAATACTAATACAGTGAACACATCAACCAACAGTCGATGTGTTCATTGTAACATATTTTAAAGGATTAACTATACGTAGTAGCACATATCCTTGTAAATTGTGTAATTAATACATCCGGATTTTCGAATAAACGGATGAATTTTATGTGCGAGATAAAATGAGAGGAAAGGCAGAAGGAGCCGACATAAGAGTGCGTCCACTTATCGGCAATCCGAATGACATCTTCAAAGTTAGAGAATCCTCACCAGCATTGTCGACAGACTGATGCGTCTGCTCTGTGCGCTGCAGATCAGTAGACGCACTTTTATGAGAAACCATACAAAGATTACTAAAATACGTTCAGTGCGGATCGTCCTATACCGTTCTGTGTACACACACCTTAAAGATAGCTGACAATGTCTCGTTTAACGAACTGAAACGGAATGTATTTGTAAGATACCGCCGGGTATTTTGTAGGGGAATGTAAGTCGGCTATAGAAAGAGCTTCTTTCTTTTGATCATTGATAATGTTTAGATATATTTCCAACTTGTAATTCCGTAAGATTTATGAAAGAAATGAGAAAGTGATATTAGTCAGCAGAGCAGTTATCTGCTAATTAGGGAAACTAACCGAACAAAAAAAATCACTCGAGTGATCGAGTCTTGATTAAGATAATAATTGTTAAGTAGCCATTTTTATTGAAGAAAGGATCTCAAATGGACAAGTATTTTAAATAATTAAAATCAATAAGAAGGTAATTTTACGTTAAATAACCGCAATATAATAACCGCTTGTTTATTTTTTGCAGATAATTAAAAAAGTTTAGTACCTAGCTAAATCAAAAGGTTCAGTAAACAAGTTTACTTTTCCCTGACTAGGCCTAAAATATGAATTTTAAATTACAAGGCACATAATTTGAAGCAAAATGCACGAGGCACCGAAGCATCTAGATCGAAGTACGCGAGTAGTCCCTTGCCAATGACATCACCATGTGAAAGCATGCTTGGTTTATTAGTTATATTATTACTCGGAGATGGAATCTCGTCAAAACATCTTGATTAGTCTATTCCGATTTTATCAAGGCACTATTAATTTAAAGCTAAATGCGTGAGGCGCCTTAAACTAAGGCGAAGCATCTAGATCTAAGTACATGAGTTGTCCCTTGCCAATGACATCACCATGTGAAAGCATGCGTGGTTTATTAGTTATAACTCGGAGATGTAATCTCGTCAAAACATCTTGATTAGTGTATTCCGATTTCCGACTGACACTGGATTGCAGATACATTAACTTTGAACTTCGTAGTTTTATCCTGAAGTGTAGTTATTAGAAAAATAAAAAATAATAATAAAACAGACTCTTCTAAGCTAATCTCGATAACCCAACGTCACACAAGGTCAACAATTAATTGCAATTAAGTTTGAGGTTTTTAACAATTTACCAATTGCAATAAGGGATCGATCAAACAAAACCTAGTGGAAATATATCTTAATCTATTTTTATTCTGTTCCGACATGAACTTTGGGCACATTCGTAACAAGTTTTTAGTGTTCCTTCGAATAGTTGGTTCGTTATTGTGTGTATTTATAAATTCCAATCAAATAAAAAATATTCTCTAGTAGAAAAAAAAAACTAAATTTGAAAACATTGTTTAAAGAGATTGGTTGGATGGAGTACCTACAGTACAGGTATGTTGTCGCCGAGCAACCAATCAATAGATATAAAAGTTAAGTTGGGGTGAATCACCCTTTCCGATTGATATCACACCTTCAAAACAACTGTTTTATTGATTCAGGAAAAGGGCTGTTTATTAGGGTATTTTTGTTCCTTCTTATGAGTGAAAGGAACATCACCACCAATATAACCGCTACCTTTAGACTGTTTGCAACCGTCCGCAGTTAGCTCAATGGTTTCAATTGTATAGACTAGTTGTAATTTTTTCTATTCCTTGATTGTAATTTTCGTTGTTCATAAAGTTTTTTAGTTTTACATTACTCATAGGATTGAATCGCAGAAGCTCTAAACATTTTTTGCATGAATAGAAGCTGCCAAGCTTCACATTAGAATATCAAGCACGAATGTGAATTTTTTTAGCTGCGCATGTGCAATACGTTGTTGGGAGTTGAGTAGGGGGGAGAATGTGAAATTCTTAATTGACTACAAATATCTTTGATTGACGGAGACCGTCTTCGTCACCTAACGCGTGAAATGACTGTAAATTTAAAACACGTCCGAGATATTTTCTACCTGAGTTGTATTACAATAAGATCCCAAAACAAATCTAGAAAATAAAAGGTTTATCGTTACTGAGCGGTTTGTTGGTGAACCCAAGAGCATTGAAGCACCGAATCCCTTGTTAGAACTGAGCTATGTAAATCAGTGATTGTTATTCAAGACGCTATAGCAGAAACGGACACAATGGTCGTATGTTTGTATACCTAGAAGTTATCTGTAGTGTACAGGAATAGGTTAAAACGGCGGATTTTTCCTTGTTCTAAATCTTAGCATTGCAACTTTTGTTTTATTGAAAACGCAAACATGTACACAGTTTGATTAAGAAAATAGGTTGCTCGGTAGTTTTAATTTCTATCTCGCTTACATGTACAAAATATATTGACAGAAACAATATTCCGTGAAAATAACCAAACAAACCTATCGTAAACTTAAGTCGAGTTCGTGCGAAACAAATCATCGTAAGAATATGCATCGTAAGAATATGCATCGTAAGAATATGCGCTGTCAAACTATGAAAATGTGTTCATCTCTACCAAGTAGAGGCACAACCAAATACCTATATCTAAACATACGATTTCGATACGATTTCGTCATCGTAAACTAATGCACAATCCTATACCTGTGTATACTAAGGACTCTGAATCAAACCAAACCCCTTTTACACTAAAACTTCATTTTATGATGGTTTTAAAAGGTTCATTCATGTATAGTTTATGACGTACTAAAAATAACTTTTAATCAGCTTATCAAAATACATTTGTCCTTCTCTTATTTTAAACCCTTATCGTTTAGGTCAAAGGCCTCCAAAGCCCTTTCATAAGTCATCCATGTCCCAAACTTGCCTAAAATTGAATTTCTTGCTACAACACAACGGTACAAAAACTCGCGAGACATAAATTAATTCTTAATACCTACTCCCAGAAACGATAATTTAAAACCCGGCTACGGCAATTCCCGGACGCCTTTTGCAATAACTCGAAGTCGGAGGGTAGATTTAGAAATGTACATAAAATTATTACCGCGCGCGCTCGTTCATGCCTCAGTCGAACACAGATGCTTGGCGAGGATGGTTTACAAGCACATCTATCATGTTGTTTATTGAGTCTTGGAAAACCGTCAATCAGTCTGCTGCGAGAGATTCTCATGATGCGTGGAATTTCCAATAACATATTGATATTACCTACTTAAGATATAGCTATTTTTAAAGAAAAAGTTTTTTTAGTCTCTCGTGTTGGTTATTGTTAATGTAGAAACTATCAATCATTGTCTGAGAGCTTTATATTCTGAATACTATTTTTGCAATGTGCTGCCAATTTCAAAAGAAAATATTCGACAATGTTGGTTTAGGAAAACCATCAATCATGTGTTACCAACTGGGTATAAACGGCACCCGGTCCTTCCATCAAAATTTAAATCATCCACGTACCTTAAAGATTAAAATCCAATAATTTAAAATACCGAGCTCAATTGCTTTAGAAAGCAAGGAATTTTTATGGAGCATTGCAAAGTAAACTCAATAAGGCGGGGGAAGCTTTCCCATGGTCTTATAAGGCAAACTGGATATCGGCTTGTGCAGTTTTTATTATTTTCGTAGCGCGACCTGTGTTACTCGATCATCTCGCTTTCTCTGAAATGTGCTTTATTCTACAGAAGTCAAAGTATAATTTACTATCGTGGTTCAGTTTATCGTAATACATTTTCTGCTAGTGTCTATTACGTGTAAGGCTCTTACAAATTGCTTAAAGATTCGAAAGGAAAGGATTATTATCTAAGAGGTTAGAGGTCGCTCAATACGTAACTAACCAACATCTTACTAATTGTTATTAGAAACTGCAACAGAAATTGTGCTTTGATGATGTGATTGCGGCTTTGATTCCCGCCTCGGTCAAATTTTGTAAGATCTACAAATCAGGGTGTTGTGGACATTTTCTTTAGCTGTGTACGTAAACACAGGCCCCCGACTTTGGAATTTCGTATATTTTTTATTGATTCGTATTGATGATCGTTTGTAGTTGATTATAGTAATTTTTTTCGTTTGTTTGTAGTATGTACTTAGTTCAGAAGAAAATTTAAAGCTACTTAAGAAAAAGTCTTGATTAAAGTAACTTATTGCGCTATCAGTAATTATACAATAAAACAAGAATTTAATACATACTTGTTATATCTAGTGTGGCACAATCGGTGGCCTTATTACATACTAACAGCGATCCCTTCCAGGCAACCATAATTCACACCTAGAATAATAAATTCCCAAGATTTATTAGACAAAAAGGCCTATTCCCAAATGTAGTACAGTACAACAGACAAAACACGCCGACTCACAAATGCAGTACAGTATAACAGACCAAACGGGACAACTATTTACTACTACAACTATTCAACCTCACGTCGTGACTATTCACTACTACAACTATTCAACCTCACGTTGTGACTATTCACTACTTCAACTATTCAACCTCACGTTGTGACTATTCACTACTACAACCATTCAACCTCACGTTGTGACTATTCACTACTACAAATATTCAACCCCACGCCGTGACTATTTACTACTACAACTAATCAACCTCACGTCGTGACTATTTACTACTACAACTATTCAACCTCACGTTGTGACTATTCACTACTACAACTATTCAACCTCACGTCGTGACTATTTACTACTACAACTATTTGTCGTCGTGCCTTCGACGCAGCAACCTCCTTCATGTCCATCGGAGCCTCTGTTCTGTTGTGAGATCTCGCCCGGAAGGTGACCGGCACCGAGTCCCCAGGGTAGGTAACACTGGAGACTCGGTGCTGGTCACCTACAAGACCGAGTAGTCTTATAACCCTGCCTTGTCCAGCTAATGGCTACTCCAGATCTTGAAAGGTGCGGAGTGACTTCGGGATTTTAAAAATTGAAAACGCTTTTGCTGATCAAATACTGGTGACTTGGTTCTTATTAGTTTACCCTGTTTACCACTTTTAAGAGCTGGAACATTGCACCCATCTCGGTCAGACTTTTGGATTTATTTTTTTCATTTATTTATTTACAACGTGACATCAAAACAACTTCGGCCTTACCACAAAAAAAGTTACGACTTAGACACGTATTTAACAGCTGTTTGACATGGTTTTGTAGGATGACTTTTGCTAAAAAACTGTTAAACATTTTGTTTTTTGTGGTAAGGCTGCTTAAGTCTACACATATTACTAAAGTTGACTTAAACGTAATGATTTAAATATACAACATATTCATTTATCTGTGGTTGACTTGAGTTACCATACCTGACGAACTAAGGATGTGGTCTCCAGTATCATGAGTGTTTTGTTGAGGTTATACTATTTTAGAGGCGAAAATATACTTCTACTTTAATTATATTGCAGGAAAAATAATTAACAAAAATAATCATTCTAATGAACAAACGATTAATTGTCTTTACAAATTATTGAAAATGAAATAGGTCGAAAAGCCTTTTTTTATTCTATTGTCAAGATATGGGTTTTTTAAAAGCAGCCTTACTTTTTTCAATCTACTACAAAAGACGATAAATCACTACAATCAATTTGTCGGGATTGGAGTGTTTCCGGCCTCCTTATTTTTAATTTATTTCGTTTAAAGACTTCGTGACAAAAGGTCAACAGGGAACAGTTTAAGTAACAGATTGTTTCTAACTTTTCAGAGTTTTTTTTACAACAGCTTAAGAGAGCACCGTTGAGTTTGTGCAAATAGAATAGAAATACACATTTATAGTACCAGGACAGAACATCACTTTTAGTAAGGCGTAAGAGCATAAAACTCTAATTATTGTTCTTTACAATAAAAGTAAACAACCAAGTATGAAACTGTCTTACAAGTAGTCAAAAAATAAAAGGCATCAAAAAAATAACTAATCAAAACATAAGTCACTTCAATAGGGTTCCTCAAAATTTCAACCATATTATGTGCTAAAAAGTTTTAGAACTCTTTTATTGATTTTTTCTTCTATCGTGTTTTACTTTAGAGGAACCTATGAAATAGTGTTGAATTTAATGTGTACACCTAATTACCAAGATCTAGGCATAAAACTACAACGAAAAATGCTAGGTTCGCCTCTTAAGCATTGAAAATAAAAAATGAGTAAAGAAAGCACTCTCGTAAAAGAAAATTGTCGCTGGATTTATTGCAAACGTTAATGACATGCGCCTGTTTCTTTATTGCAAATCATTTATTTTCTTTTAGACTTCAGAGCTGGAAACACTAATACCTAGATTTTGCAATTTGACGCGTTCATTTACTTTAATGTTGCCGTAATAAGTGTTGACTAAGCTTATTCGATAATTAAGATTCATTAGGCAGTTATAATGTCTAAATAGAGTTATTTTATCAATTTTATTTTGAGACTTGTATATGCCAGAGACATGCAAGGATATTTATCAGACTAGGAAGGAAGCGCAAATCACAAAAATGTTGGCTTCGGGCCATCTTATTATAATTTGGCAATACTTAATATTGTAGTCCTCTATACGAATACCATACTACGAACGAATACCATGTATTCAGCGTCGGAGAACAATTACACAGAAAGACAAACAACCCTACATAATTTTTGTTACACCAAAATTCTTCAACGCATTCAACGCTGAGCCTCTGCAGCGATCCGCAGCCATATATATATATATACATATATATATATATCTACATGTGCATCGTGGGCAATGAAAGCGTTAACTTTCAAAAATAAAACCTTTAAAACCTTACTCTGTTATCTCCATTTACTGACGCACGTCAATGGGGTGACTTCCACCCCAAACGACTATCCCTATCTAGCTTAGTATTTTATTACCTAGGGGTAATTTCAAACGTTTAGGTCACGCGATATTGAGTTTAGTTTTGTCTGAGCATTCGTTATTGATAACATCAGGTACGTTTCGTTGTTTTGACGGTAAATAAATAAATAATTTTTGGATTACACAGCATCATCTAGCCCCATGAACCTAAGCAGAGTTTGGGTTACGGGTACTAGATGACTGATATCATACTTAATACAATAAATTGCATAAATATATAGTTTTATAATACTAGTCATTTGAAACGAGATATTTACCATGATTTGAATTGTTTTAAATTTTCTGATATTTCTGCATAGTTTCAAGTGCCATATGAGTTCATGAATAATAAAGTCGTCAAACTAAATGCAAGCCCACTGGCCTGAAAATTTAATTCTCACACTTATAATTTAATTGCTATACTTAGTTTTGGGGCCAGTTTATGACAGTTTTTACAGTGAAATAGAATTTGTAACTAGTAAAAAGTTTCTACATTCTATAAGATTGCAAGAAACTTTTTTACAGACACGAAAACTAATGTCGAGCGAGTTTTATTTAAAAAACAATCATTTTAAAAACCACAATATAAACATAGTTAGAAAAATCCTACAGAAACTATAAGACCGAAGTTTTCCGACATTACTTTGCCTTTTTTTCTGTTACAAATCTTAAAGTAGGGGTGAATCAGGAATGAAATCTACATAAAATCTAATTTTCCGTATTCGAACTTCATTTTAGGGAATTCAGTGGGACTAATGCGAATAACTCAAAGTTATCAGTCCCCTTGTTTCCAATTCTAGCCATGACATAACAATGACGTTTCTAATACCTTATCTAAACATAGCACTTGCGTACACTAATTATATGCTGTTATGTGTAAGTATGTCAGTAAGTCCTTTTAACATTAGTTACAAGGGCTAGCATTGGCTTTATGAGATTAAACTTTATACTATTTCTAAGGAACTATGAACCTTATGCGAAGCGTATGAGATATCTTTTATTATATTTTAGGATAAGCCAACGAACTAACAGGCTGAATATTTCCTAGTCGCTTCTTTACTTTTTACTTTAGCTTAGGTACATATTATCGAAGCGACAGAAATCTAAAATATCACTTTTATTTCATGCTTTTTAACGCGTATACAATACTTTTATTATTTTAGAATTTTAAAATTTGGTTTTTCTAAAAAAGCAAGTCAAGTGTAACAAAATATACAATGGTGTTATGAAGATACAACTTACAAGAGAGCTTCAAAACTTTCGAAATTCAAAAAAGCGTTTCACAACTTAATCCCTCTCTGGGTCATGCCTTTAATTTCGTAACATCCTGTACATCTAGAGATGTTTTACAGGCTTGTATTTATTAGTTAGACAACTAAACTAATTCATCACTAAACTAAATAACGAGCGATGACTAGCGGAAGACAACACTAGCAGACGCGAAGAATTTGTAGACCGGCGCTTATTAGGGCAGGCATTTGAGTGAACTAAATTACTAATAATAATGATCGCAAACTAAATAAACGACACAAATTGCTCCGGAAGCCAATTATTAGTATACCAATACCATGCCGTGCACGAAGTATGTGGATTACGAGATTTAAGTTGGTAATGTTAGAATTATAGAATTTTTGAGATATTTACGGCATGTCAGTGTGAAATCGATAGTACGACCGCTATGTATTTCGTAAGGGAGTACTATGTCTAGTCCAGCAGTGGACGTGTGAGCTGATATCGATAAATAAATAATGCTGGACAATCCACACAGTATCATCTAGCCCCAAGCTAAGCGGAGCTTGTGATATGAGTACTAGATGACTGATTTACTTAATAACATTAGGTTCATAGATATTTTTATTGTATATAGAAAACATCAAGAACTCCGCAAAAAATATTTTCAGATCGTACAAATATTAGTCCTAAGTCATCGAACCCGCAACCTCCTCGAAGACGGACCTTTATCCACTGCGATACAGAGGTGTGAATGATGAAGGCAGAGATTTAGATATTTATCATACATGGTGACGCAATTACCCCTTTAGAAAGCCAACAGTCTTTGAGACCACAGTGGAACAGCATTTATTATATTTAAATTACAATGGAGGCTGTATAGCATAATTAGATGGCTATACCTACGTTAGCCAAATTGACATTCGAAAGCCATTTCAATGGCCATCGCGTGCGTCCTTTCCATACAATTTAAAATTACGAAGGCCATCAAAATGGGTTTCGTATGTATATTTTAGATGGGCTGTTTTAGCGTAATCGCACAGCTGCTGTGCTATTACGCTAAAACCGCCCATCCAAATTGATAATCTTGCGCCATTTCAATGGCCATCGCGCGCGTCCTTTCCATACAATTTCAAATTACGAAAGCCATTAAAAGGGCTTTCTTAGGTCAGTTTTGAAAAAAAATTGACTTAGGAAACAAAACTGACATAAGAAAGCCCTTTTAATGGATTTCGTAATTTGAAATCGTATGGAAAGGACGCGGGCGATGGCCATTGAAATAGCGCAAGAATATCAATTTGTATGGGCGGTTTTAGCGTAATAGCACAGCGGATCTGTGGCAGAACTAATAAATAGGACTTAAAGCAGTACCAAGAACTTATCCTCGTTATTCCTAATCAAATTACCAACAGCGTTCTGGATCGTGGTGGAGATTCAGAGATGCTTATCAGATAACATCTCGGACTCAACTTCATCAACTTTTACGGAGTTTAAATAAGTTTCAAATTTCTCTCATTTCCGATGCAACCTTTAAGACTGGAGTACAAGTTATAAAGACTTGAAATGCAATAAACGCTGCGCTGTCTTGAAACCTATAAAAGGAAAATTAAAAGGGTTTATATGATGTAGAAAAAACTATAAGCTGATTGTTTTGAAACAACTCAAAACAAAGTAATTCTTACTATTTACATTGATTTTTTTTAAGTTTTAGAAGACAATTAGGTAGTAATCCCAAGGCAATATTTTTTACGGGCTATCATATCACTTCTATACAATGCGAAATAAAAAACAAAGAATCACAAAATACATAAAAACATACGAACAGCCCAAACTAGTGCCTGCTTTATTTAGTCGATTAAAAATATCAGGTGCCTTACCAAGGTTTAAAAAGACATTACCTGGATTATGTTACAAGCAACCTTGCTGCAGATATGTAGTAGGGTAAGCTAGCTCGTTTCGCCTATAAAAACGAGGTCTTCAGTTTCCACGTTAAAATCTAAATGCAAAAAACCTGTGGACTGACCGACAGTTCGGTATGCTCTGATTATTTTACTCGGATGCTAAAGTAAAATTAATATTCGTGCATCGCACAAATTAAGATTAATTTGCTGTCAGTTAGAATCAGAAGAAATATTAGCCATTTGTCACGTATTTTTTCGTGAAACTGATATTTCTCACCATTAAGTTGTAACTGTTGTAAGTAAGAAAGAATATAGGAAGTTAATCTAAACGGACGATCAGCAGTTTCTTCAATAAATATACGACAATTATTGTCTTAAACTTATACATGTATAATACCTACCTACATGTATATTTTACTAGTATATTATGCCCGTGGCTTTTCCATAAACGTTTCTATGGAAACGTTACAAGGCGATATATCGCCAAAATCATTTGATAGATGCCCTCTTAGTAAATACCCTCTCAATAACCCATTTAAAATGTTATGTAACATAAAAAAAACACCACCCTGATTAATTTTATTTACTTAATAGAAATAAAACTTTCATAAAATGGCTTTCTCATTGAGCGTAACAAACTTCGGAGTTTTTATAAAGAAACCTTACACGAGCAAAGTTGTTCCATTCCAGCTATAGTTTTATAATATTACTAGCGACCCGCTCCGGCTTCGCACGGTTTTATTATACGTTTAAACATTCCTCTTGAATCACTCTATCTCTTGAAAAAAAACCGCATCAAAACCCGTTTCGTAGTTTTAAAGATTTAAGCAGTCAAAGGGACATAGGGAAAAAGGGACAAAATAAGCGACTTTGTTTTATACTATGTAGTGATTTGTGCTATTTGACTAGTTATTAAATACTAGCTGTCCCCGCAGCTTCGCCCGCGTGGAAATTTCAGAATGTATTGCACGATTCCTTAGGGTTGTTTTGTAAAAATAAGAAATACGTGATCAATTATTTACTTTACAGTTTATTTATGCTAAGTTTTCAGTAAATCAGAACAAGGATTAATCATTTTCCATTGAAACTTTACCACCCTTTTCAAACCAATTTGAGGTTAATTTCTCGAAATAAGTTTATCCTATGTTAATCCATTATTCCACGATGCATAGCTAAGTTTGTGTGATAAGTGATGCATAAGTAATTTATTAAGTAAAACTATAAAAACCCGACAAAGTTCCCTCTGTGTTACTTTTTTAACAAAATCAAGGAGCAAATTAACCACAAATTGTAGTTTTTGATGATATCTTAATTACAAATAGATAGACGTTTGGATCAAAATGCATTGATGTAATAAAGACTATCAGATCATAGAAATTCTCTGAACCTGAAGTATTTGAAATATTTTCCGTATTGTATTTTTTTGCATTTGTCTATTCTAGACCTGCCTTTTATACTTCCTCTATTTATAGCTTTTCAGACTGTATGACCGTTTTATTGTGGTAAAATTAAGTGTTATGTATCTTATTAAGACTACTGATTAAAGAAAGAAATAGTGTATAATTTGAAATTAAATCATCTTTAAATACAAACAAGTAACAACTTTGTAATTCATTAAAGTTTACCCCATAAACTGCAAGCAGTACCTACCCCCTGCCTTGTTTTGTTTACACACGTAAAGTTCATTGACCTCCACCTATCCCATGTTGACTAATCGGGAACAAAAACACGCGACGAAACTTTTATTTTCGGAGCTAGAGATTTTCTACAAGGTAAGTAATTTACTTCGGTTTAGTATTGTTCTTGATACGAAAATATTTGCCTGCGGGCAAGCATGTAAATTATGCAAGCAGATATTTGCTTATCAGTTTTCTAGTACTATAACATAACAACACACGTGTCATAACACAAGATCTTCCATGGGGCTTAGAAATGCTGTGTGTAGGTAATTGATCGAATTATATTGAATAATTATATTTATTCATCTCATTCTTATTTCAATTTAAACAAGCAAAATTAGAACAGAAAGTGTAGTCTTTCCCGGATCGTGTATTTTTAGACGTATGCATTCTGGCGACATGGCTACTCTAGTTAGATAATTCTGTTAGAGAAATGAGCCTATCGACAAAACTACTAAAAGGTGTCTAGATATACACTCGTCAGTAATAAGCTGCAAGTTTATATTTCACTTCACTCTAGCTTAAAATAATTGAACTGAATGTAGTCAAAAAGCACTTTATTTCGTAATATTCTTTGAACACTATGCAAATTTTTAAGATATATCCATGACATATGGTTTGAAATGATACCATCGGTATTCAAAATAGGTAAGCTTAAATAATAATATTACTTAATTTCGGACAGTCCACACTCCACACAGCATCATCTAGCCCCAAGCTAAGCAGAGCTTGTGTTAAATGTTACAGAACTTTTGCTAGAAAACCTTTGTAATTAATACGCCACTAAAAGCAAGAATGGGGATAAAACAGTATCCGATCCCACACCAATAAAGAAGATGAAACTAATATTGAAAGTGGCCTTAAATGTTAGAGCTTTTGCTAGAATAGAAAACCTTTGTAATTGATACGCCAATATCTACAAGCCTGAATGGGGAGAAAACAATATCCGATCCCACACCAGTGAAGAAGATAATACTAATACTGAAAGTAGCCGACCCTCCTCGAGGAAGTTCGTAAAAATAATAAAACTCGAGTAAACAACCAATAATAAAGTTTCGATGTCGCTAAACGTATCTATATTGGTAAAGTATGAACCCTAGTCAGACCTTATCTTGTCTATGATCTGATCACTGGAATTGAAATCCTGAGACCACAATCTGCAGGCTAATCATCGCCGTTCATTGTCTAGCTAGGTCATCAAATCGCATCATACAGTACATAAACCATTTGAAATTAATTTCTTTAACTTCAATAACTTACGCACTGCAAACAATGCATAAGTTTGAGTATTTTTTGTCTATTCCATCCAATATAATAAACGCCATGCTTGGCCTACAGAACAGCATTTATTCTTCTATCCAAACTACACCGATATACTCTAATAAAGAACTTTAACAAATTTACTGCCAGTCTCCAGGGTGCGACCCGAAGTTGCGCTCCGCAGCACCAGAGACGTGCAATAGACCAAGCGCATCATGAGCAATCAAAGCATTACTATAGCACATTCAATGCCTGCTTCTAAGGTGCGACCCTAACGGGCGTGCTTCAGTACCAGGTCACGTAGGCCAAGGGATTCGTGGGCAATATAAGTATTAACCAACACGTCTAGGTGATGCGTATCACCTAGACTAAACCAGACAATGTAAAAGAGCCACGAAGGGACTCTGCGATCGATCCCAATGCTTCTGCCAATCGTGGTGATTATGTCAAAACCTCTCTTCGTTGGTACTGATGAGGATTTGACCCTATAGCTCGTTAGAAGCCTAATCAGACACGTTTTTATTCTTTTTGACAATGTTGGATACTTGATACTTGGTATTTAAGTTATTATGAACACGTTTTTTCTATATTTGATACTTAAAAGGGTTAAGTCATGATGAAAATATTCCTTTAAGCTTATGACTGAATTTAGTACGTGTCTTCAGTATTGATTATTTAATTCGTATAACCACCGAGGGTTAGCCAGCAGTACAATGACGTGTAGGTAGCTCGTGCCAAATCCGTCGTCAATAAAATGTAAATGTTACGTCGGTATTCAGTATTCGGAAGTGTACGGGGTTTTTTGTGACGAAAAATATTATTGATCGAGTTAATTTTGGGTTATGGAGACTTTGTTCATAGATAGAGAGAAAGAGATGAGAGTTATGAGTTATTTATCAAAATTAAAAGAGCTTTATTACCTTGAGACCTTACAGGACTCGATTCGTCAGGAAATTTAAACTGGGTGGATTCGTAAAACTAGGAAATAAAGTAACACTTGGATTGGTAATTTCGCATTATAAATCCTTTTTATATATATAATAAAGCCTTTTTATTTCCTTAGTAAAATAAAATATACAAAATTATCTATGAATTGCTTAATGACACTTAATTTATACAAAAATAGATAAAATTTAAATAGAAATAGAATTTTAATAATATGTATTATTATGGACCTCTCATCGATTGAAGGACCTCTAATCGACTTTCGCATTACGGAATAGTATTAAACCGAGGTAATAAGGAAAATACATGAAATACTGATATGATTTAGCGCCATTAATGATTATTATTATGACGACCTTAGGTTCGTTTGGTTCGTAAATTTAATAGCGTAAAACACGAGTGAGTAGACATGTACATTTATCTTCCGGCATAAAGTTATAATAACAAGACGTTTATTCATATCCGTCTGGATATACGAGTACAAATATAAATAAACTTATTGTTATTATAAAAATTTACTAAGTAATTCTAATGTACTTACAATAAGAAATTCATTGATGTCCAATTAAGCATAATAATAATGATAGAAAGAAATAAGAGTTCCTACTCGCGATATCCGAAAATGTAAAGTGAAAAAGTTAAACAAGTGTCAAACTTTCAATTTTCCTGGATAAAACGGCGTGAAATATTAAATTTGGGACAACGTTGACGCCCGAAAGTTTTTTGCGGCGTTGCGAGCAATACTTTATGCATGATCTCTCACCCTGTAGGTGCAATTTTGGCGCCTGGTTTTTGTTTAAATACAAGCACCCTTTATAACAGGTTTTTATGACAGGCCGATGAAAAATTCGTTTACATTTTTAGGATGAATTCTCTTTATTATTACAAATTTGCTGGGTCAGAGTTTTTGGAATTATGTGAGCAATTTTTTATGATGATTACAAAATAGATACCGTAATGTAGAATAGATTTAAAGATAACTTATTTTAATTCAAGTTTTATACCTTTAAGTGTTACATGATAATTTCTTCATAGTACCTTTTAACTTCACAATTGCGTAATTAACAAACATCATACAATCACAGAGGCATTATAGCTTGAAGCTAGCATAGAGGAAGGTTTCCCTGGTCATGTCATGTAGAATACCTAGAAGCATATTAATCCAGATATTAATAGTTCCTAAATCAAAAACAAAAGTGAAGTAAAACCTGGGTAAACTTAAAGGTTATGGTTTACTTTATTGGCTGTGTTGAGATTGGTTTGTAAGCACCCTTCACGCTATTCCACTCAAATGTCTTAAAAGTCTTGGCAGAAAAGGTCTTAAGTGCAACTGGGCTGGTTAGGGCCTGGTTAGGCAGGGGGATAATGCATAATACACTCCCATGAGAGATGTCAGTGTAGATAGAATTATAACTAATCAAAACAAACTCCTTTCTATAACCAGACTCTCTATAAAATACCTTTAAAACTCTATTTCTGGCAGTATCTAGAATATTTTGATTGTGGATGAGGTCAGTCCTTATGTTTTGAAATAAAATTGAATGATTCATACATAAACATAAAGTGTGTCTAATTCTACCGTATTACACAGTGACAAGGCAACTAGGCTTTGTAGAAACAAAGTGACATAATAATTAATTAGTTATTACATAAAGCTTGTATTTACTTCCCATCAGTATGTTTGATGACATAATTCCAATGTTCACTCAACTTTATGATGTAATTTGTAAAATCCATTTAAAGGTACTAAACTAAGATATATTTTTTGTTAATTATCTGAAGTTAGCTCATTTAAAAGCAATTTTCATATTCTTTTATAATCCTTTTCTTTGTTAATTATGTTATTATTGGATGCATTACTGGATTATGTTTCTGTATGATAAACAGTACTGGAATTGATTATAAATAATAAGTTACTATCTGCCGGAGTTCGGAATCAGAATATAACCATGCATGATGGACCAATTTGGTTTCCAAATGCAGATCGGACAAGTTTAATATAATAAAACTCCTTAATCAATTGTATGCAACACAAACTAATATCTGCCAGAATGACTCACATTTATGACCGTAAGTAAAAAGCATTGAATATAATATAATAAACCAGCTTTGATAGGATTATTATGAGTAATTGTGTACTTTATTGCCACATTTTATTTCATTGTTTTACTATGGACTGTTTATGCTAGAAGGAAGGTAGTCTTTCTCAATATACTGTACCAATTTAAAGATACAATGATACTGGATGTGACTTCACTGATATGTGTGAATCAGCTTTTAGGATCTTATCCTAAAAATAATAATAAATTTAAATTCAGAACTCTAAAGGTCTCTATAGTCACGCAGTCCTAATAATGTGTGTAATGATTATTGTATGCAGTTGTGCCAAACTTCCTTCTAGTCTTTTGACTTGGACTTCTTTTTTGAAGGCAACTAGTGTCTGGTTTGAATAAGCTATGATGTCTAGTGGAAAAACAGAATGTGTAGTCTAGACAATATTTATACTTTAACGGATTTAGTGGTCATGCAATGCTGACCACACTTTCTAGACAATCTAGGCTACCGTTTGCACAATTAACATTATCTTGCACACAGCCAATTTAAAGATTTGATGATAGGATATATCATAATAGCTAAGTATTATTATCTAGCTATTAGATTGATAAACATGTTTATTTACCTTGAAATAACAATGGACAGTAGTTTTTGGAAGGGTGACTACAGACTGAATGACCAGGGAACCATAAATAGCAGAAGCTGACTTACCTTGAAGATGGGCCTGGGATGCCTCGGCGCTGAGGCGGGCGCGGGCGCCGCCGTCGTGGTGGCGGGCACAGGCGCCGGTGACGTTACATGGTCAGCCGGTAACGACTCCGGGACAGTCTGAAGAGTCGGCCTCATAGTCGTCGACATTCTCACTAAATCACTTGTCCGAACACTTTAACACCTCGCTATCCGGCTTGCACCGTTCGCATCCTCCGCGGCCGCACGTAGAGACCGCCCGACCGGCTCAGACCCTCACCAGCACGCAACACTAGGGACTCCACCGAACGCCGACCAACAACGCCCATCTAACCGCATTTTACACCAGAAAAAAACATAGCTAAGCCCTAACAAGACGGTCGATAGACGTAACGCGTACCTGATTCACTTTCACGTTTATGCTAACGATCGTTGAGATTGAAAACGGAAATAGACACGCAAAAAACTATTAGAAAGCTTACGGTGTCTTCTCCTGTCACATAAACACTAGGATGGAATTCACGGTCTAAGCTAAAGGACAGCGTGCGCTCTCGGAATGATGATAGCTCCGATTTAGACCAATTGTATAACAATTATTGGTGGACGAAAAGCCGTCCATTTAATAATAAAATAACAAAAGTCAATCACTTTTCTCCGCTAAAAGTCCTCACATTCTTGAATTCACTCTCAAGATGGCGGATTTTACCTACTCCTCGTAAATGGGCACAAGGCTGACACGAAAACATCAACCGGCTCTCTTTCGCTCTCTTTCATAGCACATAGTAAAGAACGAGATACCAATTATTTTCAATGAACGAGTTTTGAAACGTCAGAAAAACGTACTTTTGGAGCATGCGCAAAATCAACATTTCTAGAACGCATCCTTAACAATTTTCATTACAAAATAATCAAAATTTTTATTTTATTGTCACGTAAAATTAATAAACTAGTAATCTTTATGTTACGTTGATTTTGTTAAATTCTATAAACGTGTTGAGCGATCTACCGTGAAACACCAAGAAAAAAAATTGAGAAACAATATAATGTCTTGCAACATTTATTATTATTTCTAGCAATATTGTGCTGTTTTTCACCGTCATTCACCGAGGCGCTAGCAGCGCCATCTTTCTTTAATAAAATGGCTGCCTTGTTGTTGGCGACTGTTGGGTGCTTGTTTGGGTTTTAGATGTTTGTTTCTGTCCTAAAATATGATTTTGACTTCTAATTTGTGCAAAATATTGTGGAATTGGAGTTGCAACATATGATTATGGTAAGATTATACCTGCTGATTCGATAAATACTGGAAAACTTTACAACGCAATTTTCCGTATCATCAGCACAACGTGAGCTTTTACTTGTGTTCTAGATTTACAGTGTTTTTGAGGATTATCTTCAAGATTCTTGAGTTTCTATCATGATCTTATAAGTTAGTGTCCTTGTTAACGTTTACAAATGGATTTCTATTGTATTTACATAGACCATGACCTTACTCATTGTGGCGCCGTAAATTAATATCGCCATTCAAATCCCAACAAAATAGAGATTTCGAGAAGTCTAATGTCTCAATAACTTGATCATATTGCGCGCACCAAACTAGAACGTTATGACCATGTGAATTTGTGGTTTTGCGCTATTTTTACTTTGCATATCGGTGTAAACTAGGTGAATGACCTCTAAGAGAGGCCTCAATTTTGTTTTGTCACCAACATTGGACTTATTTTTGAGAAAGATTATGCAAAGCTCTTGATACCTCTTGGTTATCGCTGCTCAAGACTGTTAATATTAATTGAGTAGGTAGTTATTTCTTTTCAAATGATAGGGTAGGTATTAAAACTTCAAGTCATTCAAAATTACATCTACCTACAAATACTAAGCTCTAGTATCCCATCATGATTGGAGGTACTTATGTTTTGGTGAATCCCCATTTTCAACTACACATTATCTTATTTTTGTTATTTACTCTCATTGTAGAGGACTAAGCCAGACGCAGAGCCATAATCAAGAAGTCAAGTCAAGTAGAGGACTAAAACATGACAGATACAGTAATAATCTTTTAATTGGAAATGGTCAAGCATTTGTCCCTCACTCACTATCGCTAGTGATTAGAGAAGGCCTATGTCCAGCTGTGGATTAATTTAGGTTGATGATGATGATCACATAAGTAAGTCGAGATCGTCAGATAGAAAACACTTTCCGCAAAAAAACTTGAGTTGAAGACTGAATAAAATGTCTAAGATTTGAATGCTGCTTGTATGATCTGCAGGTTTTCATTCTAGGCCTTGGTTTTTAAATACTAATGGATCATGTAGCTTGATAATACAAATATGCCTACTTTGGGGCTGATGATGCTGCATTAAAATCTCCAGTATTACTATGTATTTTCAGAACAAACTCATCAAGAAACCCAACGGTAGCCTATAGGAGAGCATTTAGATGAGGATAACAACCCACCTTAGCAAATAAGCGTAGATTTAGGGAGCTTGTAACCTTACCCGTTAAGAAAACACTTCGAGATGTGGCCGGCCGCCCAGTACTCTCACACCAACACTCAGCCCCTCCAGAGCAATGGGGGGAGGGGGAATGATCACCAGAATCAAGGGAATTTGAAGACGCTGGGCATGACTTCTGCTATCTCTTTGGCAGGTATGTCCGGTTGAATTTTATACCTCACAGCGACCCACCCTGGTTTTGTAGGGGTGTATTGATGTAAACCTTCTAATTGTATTACTCTATCTATTGAAAACTGTGTCAAAATCTGTTACTTCGTTTTAAAGATCGAAGCATAAATAGGAACAGACATACGCAGTGGGATGCTACTTTGTTTTATACTATGTAGTATGACATTCAATTCCTGCCTTGGACGATTGTGGAACAATCTGCAAATATTTGTTTCAGGTGTTATATATCTATACTATTATAAGAAATGGGAAAGTCTGTGTGAATGTTTCTTATAAGTAATATCTGTAATAATTACTTAAGTTATTAAGATGAAATTTGGTACGTAGATAGTTAAAAATCTATGTATGTAATATATTGTATTAAGTAGGTATATTAAATATCTTCTAGGTCCGAAGCCCTTAGACATTGAAAAGACCCATGAGCTGAAAGAATCCCTTATACCATTTGCTGTGTTTGAATCGGATACTGAGATGCAACATCGTATGGAGGTCCTAGGATCTTTGCATCGCCTGGTTCGGCAGTGGATCCGAGATGAGTCCATGCGGAAGAATATGCCCCCGAGTGTTGCTGAAACTGTTGGTGGCAATATTTATACATTCGGATCTTATCGACTTGGGGTAAGGAATATATTATTTACTATTGTTGTTTGAATTATGTTTACCAGCTTTCAGGCTGTGCTAAACGACATATAAATTCACATATGTCTGTCTATGGTTTGAAATCTTTATTAACAACGAAAGTTACAATCAAGGAAAATAAAAAATTACAAATAGTTTATACAATTGAAACCATTGAGCTTACTGCAGATGATTGCGAACATTCTAAAGATAGCTGAATTGATCCATGTCAATACCAGTCGGAGGCGTCCCCAAGACACTAGCTGGCTGCATTAGTAAATCACTACAAACAAACCAAATGATATCAACTTCATATTATGATCCGTAAGGGGAATCCGAACCCGTGCAAGCTGACATTTTGCGCGTTCGGATACATGGCGATGATTGTTATAGACGTTCGAATACAGTTCACATTCGAGAACACAATTTTTCAGTGATCCTTTAGAACCCTGTTTTAGGCACAGGCTTATTCTAAAAAGGTCTGTATCTTAAATCCTTTTGACTAACAGGTACCCCACAGAGTTTTTTTACGCATAGGTTCATTCCAAAAAGGTTCTGTATCTTAAATCCTTAGTTAAAGGGGTATTACACTACACAATATTCAGGGACCTTTACTGTAACTAAAAGGGGTATTACACTACACGTTATTCAGGCCCTAACTACCGGGCCCTGAATATCGTCCGAGTCCGGGTCCGTCCCTTAGGAACCCTAAATCTTATTACACCGCTTGTAGTCAGGGTTAGGGTCCCTGAATACCGTGTAGTGTGTCCCTTTAAGAGAGGTGTAATAAGATTTAGATAGTAAGGGTCCCTAAATTAGGGCGACCGGACGGACCCGGCAAGCCTTGCTCCCTAATCGTCCTAACTACCGGGCGCCCGGTAGTTAGGGCCCGCGGGCCCTGAATATCCTGTAGTGGAATATCGCTTTTAACTAACCGGTACACCACAAAGGTTTTTTACGCATAGGTTCATTCCAAAAAGGTATTTAACTTAAATCCTTATTTGAATCACAGGTACACCACAGAGGTGCTGACATTGACGCGCTATGCGTCGCGCCGCGCCACATCGACAGGAGTGATTATTTCACCAGCTTCTATGAGCTGTTGAAACATCAGCCTGAGGTGAGAATTACATTTAAAACTATTGTAACTAGCAGCGCCTCGCGGTAATTCCCGTTCCTGTGGGAATTCCGGGATAAAATATAGCCTGTGTTTTTCCAGACTATATCTATCTCTGTGCCAAATTTCATCCATATCTGTTCAGTAATTTTTGCGTGAAAGAGTAACAAACATCCATCTATACTTACAAACTTTCGCGTTTATAATATTAGTAGGATGATATTAATTTTGATGTAATTGAGGCTATCATACCTCCATGCAATTAAATTTTGCTCGTTTTTTTAATCAGACTTCAAATCCTTTCAGGCATTTGGAATAAACTGAATGCTGAATGTCTTTTACCTTCTGTTATTTTATAAATACTATACTTACATTAAATATTTGTACTGTTCCATGAATATAGTAATATTCTTTATTGCACACACACAAAATAAAGCAAAAAGTTTATGAATAATGGACATCTACAGAGGCGTTCATTATTTGCTTACCCCCCCTAATAGACATACCAGGATCGAATCCTGCTGCTTTACTTAAACAATTTTTTGCTTTTTTTGACAAAGCACTAGTAACTAAAATAACAAAGAAAATTACTACTATTATTGTAAAAGAAAAAATAACCTGGTAAGTAATGAAAATGATACACTTAAAACATTTGAGCTAGCTAAAATAAAAGCTATCTTTAATTTCGACTTAAACAGCAATCACAATCTGGATGAGTGGTTCAAGGGTCCGGCTTGTGTTCTAGGGTAGGATGTTCGATTCATTATACCGATGTTATTTTTGCTTTTTTTCACCTATGACTTTATAGCATAATAATTGGCTATAATCTGTTTTTTTACTACTAAGAAATAGGCTATGATTGGAATATAATAAACACATCTCAGATTTTATGTGATGTTATTTTATTAAGACAATAGAAAGAAAGTCTGAAGAAAATAAATTACATTACAATGATATTAACTTACATTAAGAAAATTTATTACATTTTCGGTTCCTTTTCACACAACTATGTTGTTTTATAATCCTTGTAAATAAAAGTCAACACACAAGTAGAACAAACATGTTGCATAATTATGCAATACCCTAAATGAAAAGCATGCTAGAACTACCATAGCAAAACTAATTTATTGTTTACTCAAAATTAATATCGAATTGGATAACCCTCGCTTGGTATACTTTGTTCTAGCCTACTTTTCATTTGAGATAGATAAGCAACGAGCACTGTGGTATCTTAACTTCTTTCAACACTTATAAATATTGTTCCCCAAGCGGCCGCCAATTTCTACGAGTTCTCCTGGGCCCACGGATGACATCCAGCCCCAATAACCTGAAAAAAAACACTGACTTCTCAAGACTTGTACGTAGGGGTATATATTCAATTAAAAATTGACTGGACAGGCAATTTAGTTTGTAATAAAAAAGATGTTGGAAATTTACTTGATAGATCATTTACCTAATCTCTAGTAAAAGAAACTGATTTTGCAGCAGTATTTGCATGGATTTTCCATAATACTTATTATTTACATCACATCTTACCTATGGTAAGGGATGATTTATATTAGACCGGGCCGAGTCCGGGCCAGGGCGGGGCCGGAGCGAGGCCCATCCATTTCATCCCGGACGGGACACGGATTATGCACGGTGTAATATAAACTGGTTCATATAAAATGTATGTAACGTTTTAAATCCGTGCCCCGTCCGTGCCACGTATACGGCCCGGCCCCGGTCTAATATAAATCTTCCCTAATTCTGCCACTTGCTTGAACAGGTAGTATATTTTGTGGTAGGAGTCGTTTGTTTGGTTTCCTCCATAGTATTATCCGACCCTCCATGTCAGACATGGCTGTGAGTATTCACAATTTGTCGATGGCGTTCTGATGTAAAAACCCATGGGCGTGGACCCGATCGCATTGCCTTTACATCTCCAGTCAAAGCGTATCTCCTCACTCAAAATTGAACCGTTATTTCCTTGAAAGTTAAATAAAAAGTTTAATTATTTATGCTCAATAAATACGAAGAATTAATACAAAACAAAATAAAAATACACTTACGCTTATCCCAAGCTGACTTGCAATAGCTTTATAAGGAACGTTTTGTTCGTGAATTTTTATAGTTTTTGTTCTTACAAAATTCTTATATTTTTTATATTTTAAACTTTTTAACACGTAAACACAGTTTACTAATAATTATTCTCCAGCGGTGGTGAAACGCTTACTTGACTGTCATTCGTTACATAAAATATTATAACTACCCTCATTCATTTGAACAAAATTAATAAATGCATGCAACTGATTCAAGATAAAAACTACTGGCTCAAAAATTCGAACTATGAGTCAACATACCGGGTAGCAGAATTGAAAGAACGGTCGACTGCGCTGCGATAAGCCGTGGTTCGAATCTCAACTATGGTTAAGTTTTTGCACTTAGTTTAAGATTGCTTGAAGTTCTTCAACATTATTGTTGGCGAATATTTTAGAAATTAGGGGTATAGCAAATAGTGAACGCTACTGTACAAAGGCGAGCTTAACCCTAAAAGAGTTAAGTAATATTTTTAGTAAAATTATGTCCCAAATCTAGCGGAAAGATTCGCAGACAAAAAAGAAAAGCCAAAGACAAAGCCTAGAGGCGACTCACTAGAGCAGCGATTCCGGAAAGGTGGTCCGCGGAACCCTGGGGTTCCGTGGAAGAGTCACAGGGGTTCCGCGGTCTGACCGAGACTTAAATAAAACGTTCGTGGAATAGACTCATAATAACCTTCCTACATTGTATTTCTCTGTACCTAACAATAAATGTTTTGCAATACTTATAATAATTTTATTATTTTTCATTTAAAATTTGTTCTTCCTTCTGAGTCTAAAGTGAATATATGAATATATATTTTGGTCTTCAGGTAAACCCTAGCAAAACACAGGTCATAATTATTGGTAGCACAAGCACTTCTGCTAAAATCGACTGGTCCACTTTCCCTCAATTAGAATTCAATAGCTTATAGTTTCGTTTAGCAGAAGTGTAAAAAATCTTAGTATCTTTATGGATTGTGCCATATCTTGGGTCCCTCAAATGGAAGTAGTGAGTCGCAATGTATTCGCCTGCGCTGCTTCATTGAGAAGGCTTCGTAACTTCTTGCCTACTGCCACTAAAATTGTGCTCGCTCAATCTCTCATTCTTCCCATTCTTTACTATGCCGACGTTTGCTACCTCGACCTAACTGATGAGCAACTTAATAAGGTTGAACGGCTCCAAAACGTGTGTATTCGTTTTGTGTTTGGTCTCCGCAAATATCATATTTCGGAGTTTCGCACAAAACTAAAATGGCTTCCTGTCCGTTTTCGTCGAAATTCCCATATCCTTTCTCTTCTTCATAACATTATCTCCCTTCTATTTAAAGGAGCGTTTTGAATTCCTCCACAGTTCTCATCCTCCCCGTGTCATTCGGTCGTTAGAAAATCTGGCTTTGAGTATGCCACTTCACAAAACCAGTTTCTACGACAAGTCCTTCTCAATCCAAGCCATACGTAATATATATTATATTTAACATTTATTTATCTTTATATATTCGTTTTATGTTCATAATTATTATAGCTCTATCCTTGGTACAACCCCTGCCTTTCTTTAATTCACATAATTCTTTCCATCCAAAGGTTGCCTGGAAGAGATCGCTTCTAAGCGATAAGGCTGCCGGTACTTGTCACATGTAATGTCTTTCATAATGTTCTGTATCTGGTGTACCTATAATAAAGTATTTTGTATTGGTTTGTATATTCAAAATACGTAAACACTTGAGTTATCAAAACAGCCAGCTAGGGTTCCGCCAAAAAAATTACGATCAATTAGGGTTCCGTAGCCAAATAAAATTGGGAACCCCTGCACTAGAGTTAACTCTACTAACGACTCAAAAAGCGGATTGTATCGGAGAACTGATTGGATTATTGTTTATGTGAACAGATCGCCAAGTAGCAGAATAGAAAAGGAAAAATAAAAATTAACATTATGTAAATCTTGCAGGTGAAAGACCTAAGGTCTGTGGAGAACGCCTTTGTTCCAGTAATCAAAATGAATTTCAACGGCATCGAAATAGATTTGCTGTTTGCTAGACTTGCACTGAAGGAAATACCTGGTAAGTTTTTATTCTCATTAGAATCAAGTTAAAGGTCAAAGTCAAGTTTGCCTTCGATGTGGCACAAACTCAATCCAGCAGTGGTTGAAGTCAGGCTGGTAAGATTAATATGGTGATGAAGATGATGACATTCTCCACATAGAATAGTTTTACGTCAAAACTTCATCTTCAGGCACGAAATTTGACCTTCAAAACTTTTATTTATTTCAATATAGCGACCCGCCCCGGCTTCGCACGTTTTTATTATACCTTCCTCTTGAATCACTCTATCTATTAAAAAAAACCACTACAAAATCCGTTGCGTAGTTTTAAAGATTTAAGCATACATAGGGACAGAGAAAGCGACTTTGTTTTATACTATGTAGTGATAAGTACATAATCCATATCAATGTATTCAAAATATCAAAATCAATAAGTATCAACGTCTCACAGCAGTGAAAATGCTACAACCATTGTTAATGTGTCTAAACATTCTTAGGCACGATTCTTAGGAATTTACTTCATTACTTGTGTACATATTTCCTGCATATGATTTACGCATTTCCCCAGATTCCTTCGATCTCGGCGACGATATGCTTCTCAAGAACTTAGACGAGAAAAGCGTCCGTTCCCTGAACGGTTGTCGAGTCACGGATGAGATACTGCGGCTCGTGCCTGATATTGACAACTTCAGATTGACTCTGCGGGCCATCAAGCTCTGGGCGAAACGTAAGTATCACATAATGCTACAGTACACCCAACGAGTAAACTAGTGGAATGTCTTGCTTTGTATCAATTGAACTGGTGTGACCGAGACAATAAGAAAGAAAGAAAAAAAAAATTATTTATTGTCTTAGAACTACTAACTACACAAAAACTAAACAGACTTAAGATACTAACAAAATAAAAATAAAACTAAGACAAAGGAGTAAATTCAGCGCTGTTTTTAAATTTACCCCTTTCGGTTGGCTGGTCACCGAAAGGTTTAAGTTATTGCGGATTAAACATTAAAAAATATATATATTTTGCTATAATCAGCTATAGAGGTAAATAATCAGATATAGGTAGGTACACTGTATTATTAATAATACGCGTGGTTCGTTGAGTTATGACTCTGCGGGCCATCAAGCTCTGGGCAAAACGTAGGTATTATATTTCCTGATGCCGGCAGTACACCCAACAAGACATCACGTCAAATGTCTCGGGAGCTTTGGACCATTAATCAAGAGTCAAAGTGCTTTATTTCCTTAAGACCTTACGTACACATTGGAAAAGCTGCATTAAAATAGCCCAATCATATTAGGAGTATCACTTCGAAATGAAAGATAATAAGCTGTAAATTGATTGTTAATTTTGATTTAAGTTATTGACTTTTTTTTTGTCGTTCTAAATGTTGTCTCAGTCACAAATTTGATATTGTGTCCGCGCCTTAAAGCATTGAAGGTCAAAGGTCACAATAATCGGTTTTTCTTGAATATCTCGGTTACTATTGCTTAGGTAAATTAGATTTAAACAATGTAAGTTGTAGTTTACCAATACCTCCACTCAGCATCATGCTGGATGAACAAAAGGATCATTCTAAAAGTCCCCATACCTTCCAGGTCACGGAATCTACTCCAACACCCTCGGCTACCTGGGAGGAGTCTCCTGGGCCATGCTGGTAGCTCGCACCTGTCAGCTGTACCCCAACGCGCTGCCGGCGACCCTCGTGCACAAGTTCTTCCTCGTCTTCAGCCAGTGGAAGTGGCCGCAGCCTGTTCTCCTCAAGCAGCCGGATTCCGTCAACTTGAACTTCCCTGTTTGGGATCCTCGGGTAAGATATAAGATATGATACTGGACAAAAGATTGAAGCGAACTGAAAATCAATTATCACTTTATTTCTTACTAGCGACCCGCCCCGGCTTCGCACGGTTGGTTTTATTTTACGTATAAACCTTCCTCTTGAATCACTCTATCTATTAAAAAAACCGCAACAAAATCTGTTGCGTAGTTTTATAGATGTAAGCATAAAAAGGGATATAGGGACAGAGAAAGCGACTTTGTTTTATACCAAATACAAAAACACGTGAAAACTTACTACCCTATGTGATATTTTATAATTTTTGCCCCTTCAGCCACTTTGGTAACTAACTGATTGGTAACCAGTTACGTAAAAATAATTTTCTTCACTGATTTGTAACCAGTTACGAAAAAGTACCTACTTTTTCCTGTTATGGTACTAGTACCTACCAATTTCAATAATAATAACGCAAAATACATTCTTCTGCTTGCTTGCGTTATTTTTAGAAAAGTTGTGTTTTTAATATTGAAATAGGTAGGCACCTAGTACCTACCAGGACATCAGAAACAAAGTAGAAGTGCCCCCCTTACTATAAACATCGAACACTAGATTAGTGTCACTGGTTACATAACAGAGAACAAAAAGTATTTTTTCGTAACTGGTTACAAATCAGTGAAGAAAATTATTTTTACGTAACTGGTTACGAATCAGTTAGTTACCAAAGTGGCTGAAGGGTTTTTGCTAAACCCCCTATCCCTTTCGAGCCTCACGTGATCAATGGACGGCTTCTAATGGCATGTGAAATCAGTAAATCAAATCTTTATTTCTTTAGGCCTTACAAAATAAGCACTTAGACAAGTCAAATTTAATACTATAGGTACATAATTATCAAAATAATATAAGAAATAAAGTGGTAATTGATTTTCAGTTCGCTTTTATCTTTTGTCCACTAGAGGAAGAAGCATAATAGAAACCACTAGCATGTAACTAGTAATACCCAGAGTATATAACTATTACGGTAAACGCACAAATAGATATCTAGTACCTAATTTAATAAACGAACTGCCCTTAAAAATCTTAACCTATATTAACGATAAAAACTATAGGTTTATTTTCAAAAAAACGGTACCTTAATAATAATAAAACAAAACTATATAATTAAAATAAAAAAATTCTACAACGAGTTATAAGAAAATCTATAAATAACCAAAAATTAAAATCATCAAAAACTCTGAAATCTGAATTAGATACTTAAAATCATTCTGTATAGCGTTATCAGTCTGGTCTTTTCGCTGACGATGCGATGTGCGAACGTTGAATGCGTTCGCTCGTCGCTAGCAGCTGGTTATTTTTGATGCATACCTACCTGTTTAGTTTTTTATTTAGCTGAAGTTAAATAGCTAGCAAGGATCTTCACAAATAATTCTGTAAAGTACGTACCTAGCTACCTACTCACCAAGTATCAAATAGAGACTAGGGTCAGTGTTCTCCGGAGTTCAGTCGGACTCAAATTATTAATAAAGTAAATAATATTTTATTAATAGCTAAATCAATGAAGCTTATAAGTGATAACTGTCCGACTGTCCTTTGGTGAACACTGGTCTAAGAGGCTTTCTGACAAACCGAATCACGGTTTTAGTTAAGCTTTTTGAATAAAATAAGTGCTTATTTGTATAACATAAAATAAATAAATAAAAAAAAAATGTGTATAACTTATGTGTCTAATACATGTTTGCCTTACAAATAATTACATACTATTGTCATTGTGGAACTGAGCGACATCAGGCCAAGCACTAACGTCATTGATGTAATCATTTATGTGTAATATGCCTTCTTGATAAGATTAAGTTTTATGTACTATTTCATAGATTTAAATCTACGAATAGAAAGTTCAGTTGCTTCAGATGGTTATTGTACTCTGACCGCTATTTTCATATGTGTAACAGGTGAACATATCCGATCGTTTCCACCTGATGCCGATCATCACTCCCGCCTACCCGCAGCAGAACTCTACCTTCAACGTGTCCATCTCCACCAGAACTGTCATCATGGAGGAGTTTAGAGTTGGTAAGTCAAGTTGCAACAATGACCAAGGCCGGCCAAAGTCAGGCACAGGGATCACAAAGTGTCCCGCCAAGGTATTTGAATTCGCCCGCTAACACTTAAGGTGCAAACAGTAGCTAAATTAGCACCGCCCCTTATTTTATCAAATCAAATAAGTTTATTTGTGTTATGTTCAATAAAACACGATATTTTGGTAAATTACATGTATTTTGCTTGGTAGCAGTTCACAACTGGTTGACACATCCAAAAATGTGTCTTCCCTCACTTAGTCAATCTTGTTAAAAAAATAAGAAGACAAGTACCTGCATGTTACATACACAACAATTTGTAACTTATGAATTATTAGTTAAAAGGAAATTAAAGACTATTGTAAATTTTATCATATAAGTTTACGTTAAACAAAGGCATTTCCAAAATTCACACGTTCTGTTTCTTAAACCTCATCATCATCATCAGCCTATATTAGTCCACTGCTGGACATAGGCCTCCCCTAATGAGCGCCATAGCGCCCTGTCTTCAGCTTGACGCATCCAGCATCTGCCAGCAGTCTTTCGCACATCGTCATCCCACCTAGCCGGAGGGCGTCCTACACTACGTTTGCCAAGTCGCGGTCTCCACTCAAGAACACGTTTACCCCAACGGTTGTCGGTTCTTCGCGAGATATGGCCGGCCCACTGCCACTTCAGCTTGCTAATTCTTTGAGCTATGTCGATAACTTTGGTTCTCTGTCGGATGTATTCATTACGAATCCTATCCTTCAGAGAAACTCCGAGCATAGCTCTTTCCATAGCTCGCTGAGCGACTTTGAACTGGTGGACCAGCCCTACCGTGAGTGTCCACGTCTCAGCTCCGTAGGTCATTACGGGTAGGACGCACTGATTGAAAACTTTCGTTTTTAAACATTGCGGTATGGATGACGAGAAGACTCGACGTAGTTTTCCAAATGCTGCCCAGCCCAGCTGGATCCTCCTCTTGGCCTCCTTCTCGAAATTGTTTTTACCCAACTGCATAATCTGCCCAAGGTAAGTGTACTCGGAAACGATTTCGAGAAGGTGGCCTTCTACGACTATCGGTCCCGGATCAATTTGGCAATTGGTCATGACTTTGGTTTTTTCCAAATTCATGCCAAGACCGATGCGTCGCGAGGCTGATGCTAGGCCGTCCAGCATGTGGGTCAGCTCCTCTAGCGACTCCGCCATTAAGAATATGTCATCAGCGAATCGTAGGTGTGAGATGTAATTGCCGTTTATGTTTATGCCCTTACCTTTCCAGTCCAGCGTCTTAAACATATCTTCCATTGCGCTCGTGAACAGTTTCGGGGATATGACATCCCCCTGCCTCACTCCTCTGCGCAATTGGATGGGTTTAGACTGCTGGCCCTGTACTTGGACACTCATAGTGGCGGCTTCGTAGATACACCTCAGCACCTCGATATAACGATAGTCTACTTGGCATCGCTGTAAGGATTCTAGAACAGCCCAGGTTTCGACGGAGTCAAAGGCCTTTTCATAGTCCACAAAAGCGAGACACAGGGGCTGATTATACTCTTCGGACTTCTGTATAATCTGCCGCACTGTGTGAATGTGGTCTATGGTGCCATATCCTCCGCGGAACCCGGCCTGTTCCGGTGGCTGAAACTCGTCGAGTCTCCTGGCGAGACGATTCGTGATCACTCGCGAGAACAGCTTATAGACGTGGTTCTTAAACCTATGACGAGCTTTTTGTAATGCATCTGTAGTAGTTTTATTTTGTCTAGTTTAGGAATAGATACAAAGTTGCTCTTGGTGGCCACAAAACTCTGTTTTCGTATCTCTTCCTAAAATAGACAAAATCACAGTGGTGGCGCCACTTTAGCGTTGGCCGGCTATTTGGCGGATCGAAAAGTTTTGCAAATTTTTCGAAAAGTTTCTAGTGAAGATTTTCCAACATTTTGCGACCATGCTATGCAAATTTAAAGGAGCTTTGGCTCCACCTATGTCCTTGAAAAATATTTTCAACACCATCGTAATAAAAATCGCACATCACTCACTGCAAAACACATTTCTGATTAGATTGTAAATGGTAATAATGGTTCAAAGCAATGAAGCAATGGAAAAAAGTATTGCGATAAAACAAATTACTAACTAAGCGACACTTGGCGGTCTTATCGCTCATGAACGTTTTATACCTCACAACCTTGAATGGATAGGATTATAGAATAGTTTTGAGTTACAAATAAAGATTTTCTAATATTAAGAGTATCGTAAAGGAAATAAACATCTTAATTAACAACGAAAATTACAATCGTAAAGCCTTACAAATGTATTCTTTCATTATTGGTTTCGTTATAGGTCTAAAGTAGACTCTGCTGATCTAAGTATAGTAAATTTTTTGAATTATTTTAAAAAAGTCTAATAATAATAAATGAAATATATTTCTTTAAACTACATTAATTGTAAACAATAATTCTTGTTACTCCACTTACACCCATACCTATTACACTTACACCTTTAAAAATCGAAAACTTGAATAACAACATCCATTATCTTTCAGGTCTGTCCATAACAGATCAAATAATGCTCAACAAATGCGGCTGGGAGCGTCTCTTTGAGGCACCGAACTTCTTCTCGCGATACAAACACTTCATAGTGTTGCTAGCCTCATCAGCGACAACGGACGATCAGCTACAGTGGTGCGGGCTTGTCGAGAGCCGGATTAGACATCTTATCTGTAAGTTAACTATACCTGTTTCTCTATACAACATCATCAGCCTATATTAGATAAGATAGATAGATAGATTCCGGACAGTCCACACAACATCATCTAGCGCCAAGCTAAGCAGAGCTTGTGTTATGGGTACTAGATGACTGATATACTTAATACAACACATAACATAGATAGATATTTTTTATTAAAAGAACCTATTCACTATCACCACTACAGTTAAGGGTTTAATCACGTCGAAGACTATAGAAAAGAACCTATTCATCACCACTACAGTTAAGGGTTAATATAATCATGATTTGTTTTTTTTTCCCAGCACACCTAGAGAGGAACCAGCAGATCACGATAGCGCACGTGAATCCAGAATGCTACAACTCAGTCCCACTTTACACCAACAATGGACAACCGCTCGCTTTGCCTCCCGGTAACTAAACATACTACCATACCGTTAGAATACAACTAGATGTTAAACAACCGAGTTAAAACGTTTTAAACCAAATTCTACCGTTTTAAACCTCAAATACATCGTTTCAAGTTTTCAACAATGTAGGTTGAAAACTCAACTACAAATATAACTAATAATATAAAAGAACTTTTTTGTGGGAGCTGGCAACTTTGCGTCAAGTCGCGACATTCGGTTTAAAACCAAACAAACTCACACTCTCGTTGACTCGACAGTAACAACGAGAGACGGCCACGAGAGTGTATTTGGTTTTAAACCGAATCAAATTGATTATTTAAATAAGGTTATCAATATCAGTATATGACACATTTACAAAACTATACAGGGTGTTAGTGTGAACACCGTTGTCCTTGAAACCAGAGGTTCAGCATCATGAGTAGAATCCAAAACGGATGAAGAAAAATGATTCTATTTTTTACTCATTTTTTACAGAAAATTTTTATAAACACTAAACGTTTGCTCACAAACACGTGACACAAGTACTTCGACCAGGCGACACGTGGCATGTGCACCTCAGTGTCGGATCACCTTCTGTGCGAATATCCCGTCTTTTGAAGGGCGCAAGTAATGAAGTTACGATCCAAGTAAGGCGCGAGTATAAGTACTTACGTAGGTAGTTACTTAAAGTATGTAGAGTGACTATGGCATCGTGTACGATAGCGAAGACATGGAATATCTAAATCTTGCTAAACTAAAATAGGTATTAAGCTTTTCTCATCGGTTTTGGATTCTACTCATGATGCTGAACCTCTGGTTTCAAGGAGAACGGTGTTCACACTAACACCCTGTATACATACAGTTTATAGGTTCTAGGTAAAATTTATTTAATAACAAAATCCACAAAAAAATATATCTTTTAATTATATCTAACAGCCAATAACGGATTAACATTATACTAGTTTTGAAATATAATAACGATGAGATCAACGAAAGCTTCACAATGTTCGTAATTTATCAAACGACATAACTAAAACAACTCAAACAGTCAAACACAAAACGATGCAAATAACGCTTAAACTAGGTAACTTAATTCATTGAAATGTTTACACAGATGCACCAGTACCAACGGATCCAGCGCCTCCAGAAATCAAAAAGAATGAAAACGTGAGTATGATGGTTATTGAAACACAAATACATTGACAATAAAATAATATGGCACACCTGATGTTTTGCCTATAATAGAGTACTTCTAGAAACAGCATCCTGTGTCGTGGCTGCTTCCTGGAAGAAGAATGTAGAACCACACATAAAAGACGGGGCTGAAGAGTCATTATCGTTAAGGCACCTAACAGTCTGTGTTGTAGCTACTTCCACGAAGAAGAGACTAGAGCACTGCATAGCGAGATAAAAGGCCGGACTGAAGAGTCTAATTAAGGCAACAAACAGTCTGTGTTGTAGCTACTTCCAGGAAGAAGAAACTGTAGAACACTGCATAGCTAGAGAGAAGGCCAGATAAAAGATGAGACTGAAAATTCTAATTGAGGCATCAACCCAGTCCATAGCCATAGAAAAGCTGAAATGTAGCTGTCAATCACCAAAAGTCCTGGTCCAGTTCTTCATAAAACTGGGCTGGTTAGGAAAGGGGATAGTGCACAATACACTCCTCTACTTGATGTCAATCTGTACAGTTCCACAACTTAGAATTAGATTAGATGCCATCATTAACCTATATTAGTCCACTGCTGGACATAGGACTCCCCCAATGAACGCCATAGCGCCCTGTTTTCAGCTTGCCGCATTCAGCATCTGCCAGCAGTCTTTCGCAGATCGTCATCCCACCTGGCCGGAGGGCGTCCTACACGATAGATGCCATATATAATTTTAAAAACAAATAATACTATTCAATCTTAACATTTAAATGTATTTCCAGGGTGTGGTGATACCAAACTACTGCTCCATGTGGTTCATCGGCCTTGTCTTCGAGAAGAACATCCTAAATGTAGACCTGACCTGTGACATCACATCGTTCACGGAGTCCGTTCACTACCAGGCTGAGACCACTAGTATGCTACGAGAGGGCATGACTATTGAGGTAGGAATTGATATAATCAACCTGTATCAGTCCACTGCTTGCCATCATCAACCTATATTAGTCCACTGCTGGACTTAGGCCTCCCCTAATGAGCGCCATAGCGCCCTGTCTTCAGCTGGCTGCATCCAGCATCTACCAGAAGTCCTACGTAGATCTTTATCCCACCTGGCCGGAGGGCGTGCTACACTACGTTTGCTTTTAATTAGAACAGAAAAATTATTTATGATCATTGTTTAAGGAAAAAGGTGAGTACAACTTGATGAAAAAAAGCGTATGGGTATTTATCTGATATGTACTTTTTAATGATTAACATTGTAAGGACTTAATTAATAAATGAAACGATAGCCAAAGAATAGAAACAAATAACTAGTGAAAACAATTGAAATAATAGAGCTAACTGCAGAATGTTGCAAACAATTGAGAGGTAGCTCAGTAGTATATACAATTGATACCATTGAGCTAACAGCAAACGGTTGCAAACAGTCTAAAGGAAGCTCAATTGATCCATGTCAATACCAGTCGGAAGCGTCCCCAAGACACTGGCTGCATTACCACGCTGTATGGCAAACAAACAAATAAGGAAAGCGAGAAAAAGCTATACGATGCTCTACCTATCTTTATCGCGTGTTTTGTCGAGGGTATAGAACTTATTTGGAGCCTGGAGTTTACGCACGCGGGTTATACTTCAACGGTTGATGAGTCAACCGTCATCTACTAACATGTTGACCTTTGACACAATTGAGACCAACCATTTACGATAAAATCTATCACCTTGCCAAATATAAGATAGATTTAATTTTAAATTTTATTTAAAATTGAATGAAGAAGCAGAACACGAAAGCAGTTATTAAAATCTCTCAGTGCCGTAAAACGGGGTAAATAGAGTTGAGACTTGAGGGTGAATAGAAACGGACAAAATAATGGATCAAGACATTCTCTAGCTAGTAGCAGTGGAGTCCCTTAGTCTATGACTGTTGAACAGTCATAGACTAAGGGACTCCACTGCTACTTCTTCTTGTGTCAGTGGATCTGACATCAGCAAAAGGATGTCTTGCTCCAGTATTTCGTCCATTTCTATTCATCCTTGTTTGAATCTGAATTCACTCCTTTACTGTACTTAATTTAGATTCTATACTTTGACTAAGAATTAAAAATTATTATATAGCATATGCTGCAACGAAATAGCACATTTAACCATTCTGTAACTATAAAATGTATCTAAAGTTTTTTATGAGTTTAGGCCCATATTTGATTGTTTATTATTGGGCGGTTCAGATACAGATAAAGACTATTGTTTGTAGAATTTAAATTGGTCCATTTAATTACTTTAAATAGGTTTTTATTTCCGTATAGCACATTGTTAAAGAAAAGAAATTACATCGTATCATATGTTACATAAAATAGTGATCTTGGTACCACATGTCACCTTTTTACATCATATCATAAGTTAGAAAAATAGTGATGTTTTTACCACATTCCACCTGTTGCAACCTTAGGCCATCATCAAGCACCCTTCAACATCTCTACTTAACGAAGACTCAGCTGCCCGAGTGGTTGCTGAGAGAATCCTATCTCGCATGTGCTTGCTTGGATTCTCTCAGAGACTGCTCAGGCACGCAATCAGCATACACAAGAAACCTTTGGCCACATCGGATCATCAAGCACCCTTCAACATCTCAACTTGACGAAGACTCAGCTGCCCGAGTGGTTGCTGAGAGAATCCTATCTCGCATGTGCGTGCTTGGATTCTCTCAGAGACTACTTGGGCACGCAATCAGCATACACAAGAAACCCTCAAACAATCTGAAGACTGAAAATGCCAGGAAGATTCTGCGCTTTTGCTAATTATACAATCTGCAAATATTTGTCCCAAGGTTTCTGTGTTTTTTTCTTTCTACAATTAAAGCTTTTATGTATTGTATAAGTACTTAAACCCCCCCTAGGGATACAAGGTTCGAATCCTGCAATTGGCAATAAAAAGTATAAGGAACCCAAAAATGAAATAACAGCAATAATAACTGCAAAATCGCTCCAATTCATATACGGCCTATTTATAAATCCAGGACTGGTCATTTACCCGTAACACGAGCTTTGCTTAGATTGGGGCTAAATAATATTGTGTGGACTGTCCAGAATTATTATTAATTTAGTTCAGAGTGGAAAGGTTGCTAAGTGCAGTTCTTATAGCAACCTTTCTGGTTCTATAAGTTCAGTCTGACGCGCTTTTTTGCATTAAAGAGTCATTAAAAGGTCTTGTTATGTCATCTCCCTACTACACTCCTATCATTACTTATTTGTCGTTGCGAGGGTCAATCCGTTATTCGTTTGTCATGTTACTTTTTCAGACTAAACTACTAGACGGATATTAATAAAATTTGGCAAGGACATAGATTGTTTTGCATGCAGTTTTGTTGTAGATAGCGATAGGATGGCGACCAAAATCGGTCGCGAAGTCTCACAGGTCACGTTTTATGGTTAAATTCAAAAGAATAAAACGTCATTATTTCCGTAAAAACAATTTTTTTTACGGAAATGGTTTTTTTTTATTAAGGCTAAGAAAAGGTCAAATTCCGAAAATTATAATAGATTGTTATTGGAACTATAGATTTTTATCTGTATTGTACCAAAAAAACTGTTATTTTTACGATTAAAAAGAAATTGTGTTTTAGACGATGCAATACGTGGTGTATTGCATCGTCTAAAACACAATTTCATACAACAACAAATAACAGCAGGGTATGGTCTACTAACCAAAATAATAAGCATGTACACAGGTGAACAGTGGGTACTAAGCACCTCATACATAAGCAGGTCCTTACCTAATCTAGATTCTGTTAACGTTCGTCTAACAGGCTGGTATTCCAATAGAAATAGGGACCGTTATTGTACGGATCGTATAATAAGTAAAATGCAATTCAGCATTAAACTAGTACCGTGTGAGCGACCGAGGCGCGACATGCGGTAATCCGCGCCATTCCACATTGACATCGCGGCTCATCAACATCTTTCCATGAATAACTTTGTTGCCACAAACGTGTAGTGTGTAAAAGTTTCTCGCGTTACTCTGATGTCCCCAACAGTTATAACACGTTTTTTTACACAATTACCCTAGGTGGTTTGCAATAAATTTCTAAAATTAAACTTAAAAACTAACATGGTTTTTAACACTAAAGTCATTGAAAACGGGATATTTACCATGATTTGATTTCTTATGAGTTTTCCGATATTTCAAAACAGTTTCAAGCGCCATGATCACAAAAGAAAAACTCACTGCGAGTGAGTTTTTATTGGCAGTTATATCTACCCTCGTTATTTGTCTTTTGTCGTTCGTAGTAAAATATCCCATTTTCAATGACTTTACGCCCTTAGCACGCCGACACATTCGTATGCGGCAGCGAACCAAACGCTAAAATTGAAATGCTATGTCTCACTCTGGCACATGGCTAAATGTAATAGTTGCGTCCTTGTCGGTAATCTTGTACGCAAGGAACTGCCAAATTACGCAGGAATTTCGCATACGAATCCGTCGGTGTGCTAAGGGTGTTAGTTTCTAAAATTTGCATAAAAAAAAGTTCGCGGGCGCATCTAATATCTTATAAGACCCCTTTTTGAAGAACCCCATGTATCACTTCACTACATAGTATAAAACAAAGTCGCTTTTTCTGTTCCTATGTCCCTATATCATTATGTCCCTTTGACTGCTTAAATCTTTAAAACTACGCAACGGATTTTGGTGCGGTTTTTTTTAATAGAGTGATTCAAGAGGAACGTTTATATGTATAATAAAACCATGCGAAGCCGGGGCGGGTCGCTAGTATCTTATAAGACCCCTTTTTGAAGAACCCCATGTATGTAGCATAAAGCATACCCATAAATAACCTTTAATGTTCCAGGCGCGGCATGTCCGACGGAAGCAACTTCACCAGTACCTCTCCGCTTCGATGATAAAACGCGAGCGCACCGTGTCCGGCACCAAGCGGAAACAGGACGCGCCGCAGCCCGTCGCTATGCCGAAGAAGAACAAACGGCTGTCTGAGAGCAGTGTGAGTATTCTCTTGATGACTTCTTCCGGATCTTATCCCATTATGTATTTTTTCTTCTTTGACTTTTCTTACATGACCTTCTCTCTGCATAACATAGGCCGTAGAAGTTCGCAAAGGTTTTCGATGTGGTGGTCACTTGATTTCGTGGCGTAGTTGGTTAGCGTATTACTGAGAGAGGGTTCAAGCCCCGCCGTAATCGATTTTTTTGCGTTATTTAATTTCTTAGATATTCCCTGAGTGCGAGGATTAACGCACTATAATTTAATAACCCTTAGTTCATACAGTGGATCTGAATGTTGGGCAACAAAAGGGTCCTTCCCTTACACACAGTACGACAAGTCTAATCACTGTCTTATGTCTTGTATATTTTCCCCTTTAGTTTGAACGGCATTCTCCGAGCATATAGTGCATGTGACCTATCGCTATTTCATCTATCTTGCGCTTTGACGTCTAATAAATTCTTTTTTCTCCTAGTATGAACGTGATAAAAAAATATGTTCATTTTCAAAAAATTGTTGACGATTCGCAGAGTATATATAAGTAATACTAATTATATAGAATGACACATCCAGGGACCTTATAGCTAACATAGATTTCTTCCAGGCAGCCTATAGATTGACAGAATCTGTTAGTATATGAAATTTATGGAGGCGTTAATGTTTATGACACAATACTAGAATATTTGTTTCATACAAACTCAAATTTAGTTTTCGAATGGTTTTGAGTGTGAGTTATGTGTAATTGTTTGAGAGTATGTTTGATAGAAGTAAAGTATAATTAAGATAACAAATAAAATCCATCTTTTTAATTAAATTATAATGTATTGTATTTATTATATCAGTCATCTAGAACACATAACATAACTCTGTTTAACCTTTAACTATGGACGTTCCATTTTTGTTACACTACTATGGACGTGCGGCCTCACAGACCGCTATCTTTAAGGGCTGGTTTCTATCTTGATGAGTAAATATTGTATCTTTTTTTGTTTTTATCCCTTAGAAGAGTTACTAAATTTAAATTTAAGATGTAATTTAAATGAAAAATACATTTATTTTAAATACAATCTAACGATATAACAATCAAAGGAACTTTTCAGGTTTTTTAGCTTGAGATCACTTTATATGTCTATTTTCAATGGAAAATGACTTTTTCAGTTTAGATTATTTATTTTACAATAAAATATAAAGACCAAAGACCATAAAAAACTTAGCAGCAATTTCTCAAAACTGAACATAAAAATTTCGACAAGGAAGGGCCCAAATTGGTCATATTTATAGGCAGTTTTTGCATAGCAGCTTAGAGTATCGTAGACATTTTGGTTGTTTATAGCCAACATAAGAGTGGGTCGTCCTTTGTTTTCGATATTTGTTTGCCTGCGGTTGTTAGTAGTTCGTTTTTTGACAATTAAATTTACAAATTCGGAAAAAAATTAAATCACCGTTAGCATCTATTTATAACACAAACGTGGACGCGCGGTCTCACAGGCCGCACTCGAAATATAAAGTGAAATTACTCACGCAACATTCACCCGGCGATATAACCTTTACTCTCAATGGTCGTTTTGCCACCAAAACCGAAGCTACTGAGGCCGACATACGTGTGGGATACGCAGGAAGAGGAGAGCATGAGAATCACAAACTGCAAGCGGCCTGTGAGACCGCACGTCCATAGTTAAAGGTTAAATTGGGGCTAGCAGATGCTGTGTGGATTGACCGGGATCATTTATTAACATAATCAGACACTATGTAAAATTATTGTATGTCTTGTGAATTTCTTTTTCCTTTCCAGACGGAGGAAGTCAACCTACTTTCATACAACGACGATTCCAACTCTTCAAACGTGTTCGAGGTCAGCGTTCCAAATGGAACCAACGGCGCCGCCCTCCCCGCTCCCCTACCCGCTCCCCTCCCCGCGGAGGAGCGCCCCGCGACCTCCGGCTCTAGCATAGTGGTGTCGTAGCGATACCCTGTGTGGCGCAGCCGGTTCATATACCGAGGGAACGCCAGGTTTAACCGCTTCAGACGCGCTTAGACTTCTAGTGATTTAGTGAAGTGTGACCTTGCGAGGTCAAGTGACCTTTGCGTGAGGTCAATTTATGTCAAGTGACCTTTGCTAGAGGTCAACTTTGATTTCAAGTGACTTTTGCATAGGTAATCTCGTTGATGGTGATGGTGGTCATTGGAATTTCTAGAGGATATCAATTGATTTAGATTGACTAGATCTAAGGTCATCAAGTATATTTATCCTCAACATAGATTAGCTGTGATGCGGAATGCCGGAAAAGTTGACCTCGTAAGCAAATGAATCTACTAGAGGTCGAATGAATGACCCTGAGTCAAAGGGATTTTGACCTTGGACGCGAAAGCGAGTCAGAACTGACAAGAAATTGTGTTAATTTCTGTGACGTCCCAATTATTTTAGTGGTTTTAAGGCCGAAAGGTTATGTGATACGATAGAGGAGATTTAATCAATGAAAGATTTTTTATTGGAGAAAATGGCCGAGGGATAAATTCCCTAATGATATGATGATATAAAGGTCAACTTTGAAGTCAAGTGACCTTTGCGAGAGGTCAACTCGCTGCGTGTGGTCATTGTAATTTCAAGACGATATCGATTGATATAGATTGACTAGATTTAAAGTCATCAAGTATAATTATCCTCTAACATAGATGAACTGTTGATGCGGAATGCCGTTGACCTCGTAATCAAATGAATCTACTAGAGGTCGAATGGATGACCCTGAGGTCAAAGGGATTTTGACCTTAGGACACGAAAGCGAGTCAGAACTGACAAGAAATTGTGTTAATTTCTGTGACGTCCCAATTATTTTAAGACGTGATGATAGGAACGAGGAGATTTAATCAATGAAATATTTTTATAATGGAGAAAATGGCAAAGGGACAAAATTCCCCAATGATATGCCAAATTGAAAACTCGGATATACAAACGTTCAGCTGTACTAAGCAAAACGAATCAACGTGAACAAAGTTCGTAATAAGTAGAAAACTGATTCAAGACCTCGGCGAGACGAAAAAACAAAAAAACTTACGATACGGAACTATGAATAACCAGATAACGTAAAGTAAGACAAAAATACAAAAAAAGATACCTAGTTAAATGTTGATTGTGAAATAGACACTTGTAGAATAAGCATTGTGTGATAAAGCACAACATTAGTTTGTTGGTGTAACTTATATAATCAATGTTCACGTTCAATTTGGGATTTGGTAAGTTGATTGATTAATATTTTATGGATTAATCCCGGATAATAAAACCTGCTATAAGTCGTGTAGATGAAGAAGGGGATTGACAACGACTTTGTGATCTTAGCTGGACAGCATGGACACATTATAAAGAAAAATAAACAGTAAAAGAAAAATACACTTTTATATTTTGGGCGTTAATAAATTTTTGGGTGTGATGACGCGATTCGATTTATTTTTTGTATAGAAAGTTATATCGAGGATTAATTAGTAAAATATTGGCAAGTGTTGGGTTTTCCTCACTTTTATATTTATTGCCTTAGATGATATATCATAAGGCTCAAAGTAACTAAAGAAACAGAATTATTTGAGTAAAAGTGAGCAAACTCAAGCGAAAGTAGGATTTATATTAAAATTATATTTTTTATTTTATTCTCTTTAGATAAGTCGACGAGCCAGACTGCGCTGCTCTTGGCTGAGTAAGTTTGTAGATTTGTAGCGATTCTATGTAATTATTATATAATGAGAAAATTATTAGAAAATGGGGAAAATTGGTCCGGTTTTCGTTATGATTGGGTGTTTGATTATGTCCGTCTTTGTCTTTCTATCCGACTTCAACATAAGAAGTTTTTATCATTCATGTTTCTATTGCATAAAAATATAAACGGTAAATTACGCACTTATAGGGTAGATATATGCACAAAGTTGTTATCAAAGTGTCATAATGGAGATGAAAGGGTCTGTCTTTTCATAGAATATTTACAGACAATTTTAAAAAGGATTTCTTAAAGAGCCTACCTCTTGTCGGTATATAACCCACGGAGTTATAAAACTCCACTTTTCTCTTTCTAAAAATGAATAGGTACTATTACTATCACAAGATAAAAAAGGCAACTGGCATGCCCTTTCTAGTCTAGATGCTATAGAGACAGACTGACGTTTTGTTAATTATTTTAACTTCAAGTATTTGTTGGGAGTATCAGCCACGTTTTGAATTTGCTCAAACTATGTACCTAATCCTATCGCTGTGCACCAAAGCCAATGTCAATAAGATAAATAATTTTGTTGAATGGAATAACTGCCTTTGAATTTAATTATAACATAAAATATGCTTTATAATATAAAACATCTTTTAAATCAAAGATATAAGTAACATTTGATTTAATTCAAATTATATCTTTGATTTAATTATGTCATCAGCATAACGATTCTAGAATTTATCCCTGTTTCCATAGTTGTTGAGTTTGAGAGATTTATTCAGACTCCTTTTGGTCCATCGTGGTTTATTGTTTCCGCAGCTCTTTTTGAGTAATTTAAACTAGACAAGACGACATATTATAACGAAAGCGGCCACAATAAAAATGTAGAAACAATATTACTAGTTATTTAGAAGGTCTGGTAGTGTAAGAGTGCGCTGTTTTTTGCAGGTTGTCAGCGAGGCTGCGCCCGCGCCTCCGTCAATGTAAGTTACGAGCGAACCATCATTTGCAAGGAACCTTTATAGTGAAGACACATATTTGTGAAATTAGGGGTAAAGATTCCTGCGTGGCAATACTGGCAAAGTTAAGCCAGTAACAAAAGTTTGTGAAATTTGGGGCAAAAATTGTAGCGTGGCAATACTGGCAAAGTTAAGCCAGTAACAAATATTGGTGAAATTAGGGGGAAATTCGTGCTTGTTAATACTTTTTGTGTGAAGTTAGATTCATTCCTACTGTTTACGATTGTGAAATAATTGCACTCGTTCAGTGTTGTCAATAGATTGCTGCGTGGCAATACTTTTTGTGTGAAGTTAGATTCATTCCTACTGTTTACGATTGTGAAATAATTGCACTCGTTCAGTGTTATCAATAGATTGCTGCGTGGCAATAGCTACTTTTTGTGTGAAGTTAGATTTATTCCTACTGTTTACGATTGGGAAATAATTGCACTCGTTCAGTGTTGTCAATAGATTACTGCGTGGCAATACTTTTTGTGTGAAGTTAGATTCATTCCTACTGTTTACGATTGGGAAATAATTGTACTCGTTCAGTACTTATGTGTAGTCAGAGTAATTTCCGGTAACACCCGTCGTCAACACTGTTGACTGTTAGCAAATAAAAAAATTGGACTCGTTCACAGTATTGTCAATGCTTTTTATGTGTGTGTTTAGTCGGAGGTCCCGGTAACACCCGTCGTCGTCAACACTGTTGACGATTGGGACTTAAAAAGTTGCACTCGTTCTTGCATCTGTTTATTTCCTGATCTTGCTTACCCAACTTGTATACAACAGAATATAAAAAAGCGGATTTCAATGAAAGATATATTTAAAGAAAAGCTTTATAATTAAAATAGGTAGGTGTTTGTCATGGTACAGTGCACGTAAAATTAACTGTATTTATTCTTGATTTAATGCGTTGCCGGTTTTGAAACATTTTTGCTTGTTTTTGTTTTTGGTCAATCGAAGGCACATCCAATCCATGAACATCTGTGTATTATCTTAAAAGCTCCCTTGTTTTTGTCTTACAAATTTGCTAGTAGGTACTTTTGTTTACAGCGAAGTTTCTTTTAAGTAGTTTTGCTCTTTCATTGCCCACGGATGTGTTCAATTAGCTGTAGAAGCTGAGCAGTTAATGTGTTAAGGCGTTCTCTCACTGCGATCATTTGCGTTTAATGTAACAATATTCGGTGTAAGGATTATTCGTTATATTATAATGCACCATTTTTCTTTGCTAGAATTTGAAATCTTTGTCTGCTAATCTTATGTTATTGCTTGGTAAACCCCCGAAATTTTATCTGCGTAAGAATCTATATAAGTTTATCATTTGTATTTAAATGATGATTTAAGTCAATGTAGCCCATTGTGCTTACCATAGCTTCTAATGGGATCGCTCATCCATAATAGTTTCCTTGCAAATGGTTGTAAAGTACAAAATAGAAGAAATCCGTAAATATTATGTTATACTGCCACTATCAGAAGGTAATTGCATATTATTCTTATTAAAAAATGCAATTAATTCTTCTGAGCATAAAATGAAACCAATTGTAATTTCGCTATTATTTTCGAACAATTTATTTTCTGTGTTCAAGAGTTTTATGCTTTTTGAAACACGTTCAGGGTAAAATAGCGTATTTTATTTATTTGCCAGTTTACATAACTTTGCCGTTGAATAATGTCCACGGAGGTATATTTTCATTTAGTTTATATAAATAAAATGATTCCACCTAGCTCATAAGACTCACCTTCAATTATTGTAAGATGTATATAAAAAATGATAAAAAAAGATATGACAATATCACAAAATTATTAAAATGGACAAAAAAATTAATAAAGGTATTTAAAAGCATGGTTTGTTTTCTTTAAAATCCCATTACCTTATATTATAAGTAAGTAGGTCTAGAAATAAGATATGTAGGTAGTACGTGAAATTAATAAATATGTTATTAGGTTCCGATTTTACTGTCTGTAGAAAACTGATTGAAGAAAAAAAACGCAAGTACTAGTATTTACACATCAGTTTATTTGTACACATCGTTAGCTAGATTTTATAAATACAAATCGTAAAAACTAGAGAATACAATAGAGCACAGATTTTACAATATTATAGGTTACTTTCTTTATTCAAGCTCATGATATAATTAGGTTCAAAAGCAAGTTAAACTTTATAAAAAACAAGGCAAACGTTCGTTTGTCTCAGTGATAAAAATTCTATTGATTACTAAAGTACATACAGTAAGGACAAAGTTTCTTGGCAGTTCTGAACATAGGCTCTGCGAACTTTTGCGCATGCACAGTTGCAAAGAAAACTGTTATTGCCATATAAACAAATATACGATCAGAAAATATCTAATACATACAGGGAGAAAATACTGATAAATAATAATAATGGCATTAAGCCATTATTATTATTCAGTGTTTGTTGTTTTTAATCTTTAAATTGTATCATATCTCAATATTTATCCTATAACTTTGTTTTATTATTTGAAAAAATGAACAATAACACAACAAACACTTTTGTACGCAACTGTGGTCAAGACAGAGATAGCGTCACAAACATCAAACCAATACTGACGTGTGACAGAGACAAAAACCTCGTACCGAGTATTGCCGATAAAGATCGAAGTTAACAAAAGTCAAGATAAAAGAGATGTGCAATGTGCATACTCGTGGGTGTTGTTAAATCGATTATTATTTAAATCGATTGAAATTAAGTGATAAAAAATGTTTATATTCGATTTTATAATGAGGTTTTAAATGTTCTTAAACAGTCGTTACTCAAATAGTATTTAATAGATTTCTAAAATTTAAGTAAATCATGTCTTTTAAAATAGAAAACATAGTTTTACCAAACATTTTTTTTAAATCCTTTATAAATAATAATTAATTAATTAATTCATGAGTAAATTCACTTTATTAGTAAATTTAGCTACTTAAATAATCTTCTATACCCTAAAATGAATGAGTTCAAAATGAAACT